>CANNZV010001062.1:0-186243 GCA_947561585.1 Caprella mutica
GAAGTGTGCAGTACAACAATCTAGCGGATACAACAAACTACATTAGCAACTCTCAGTTATTTCTATCTAAGTAGTTCTTCATTTGTTTAACTAGGTAAATAAGGATTAAAAAAACATGGAGGGGGGGCTCGTGACCGGGGGGCTTATGACCTAGGAGGGCTCATGACCGGGGGGGGCTCGTGACCGGGAGGGCTCGTGACCGGGGGGGCTCTTGACCGGGGGGGCTCTTGACCGTACCCCGCTTGGGCTAAGCTCTTCAACTATGAGGTCTTAGTTAAACTCATAGGGTTACTATTCATTGGCTCGACAACACCATTAGTTTGACGCCCCTCTAGTCCAACATCAGTTCGACACTTTTGCAGTTTATTACTGCTTAACATCAAATATATGTATATGTAGGGGCGTGACAGGTCATTAAATAATCATGAAGTGTGTAGTACAACAAACTAGCGGATACAACTAACAACATTATATGATGAAATACAATGAATGATTGCATCATTCAAATATATTAGAAATAAAGAAAACTAAGAAAGGAATATAAAATTATCAAAATGTAAAAAAACATTATTATTAGGATTATTTAATAATGGAGCATACCTATTTAAAAAATATTTATAGTTTAATGAAAAAGTAAAACGAGAAATAACACAGAAAACTGTAACACCTCTTCATTTTCCTCTTCAATCCGTGAATGCAGCCATCGGTGCTTGTGACCCTTTTCGTCACATTCCTTGGATAGTGATTGCATTCACGGAGTAGCTTTAAGTTGAACTATTTCATATATAACTCGAATTATTTTTTTTTCTAACTTTTTAAATATAACTTGACTTCTTTTAAATTAATTTAAAAATGTTTTAAATTTAATTTAAAAAGGTGTAGAACCTAACTACCTAGAAGAAATATCACTCCCGGCCCCAACTACAAGTACGACAGTACCTACAGTCAGTCATCAATGATAGTAAATTTAATGTTTATTTTACGATGAAATTTTTTTTCCCACCTACATAATCAATAATATGTTCAAATAGCAATAAATTTATAGCCTAACTAAAATGTGTCACTAAAGAATAATTTGATAATAAAATAATGTTACTAATTATTGTAACTATCAGTAAAATCTAACCAACTGGTTCCTGGATAATGACAAACACCTATAAAAATTTCAGGCAATTTGATTGAAACCTTTTTGAGTTATGCGAGAACCTAGCATGATTACAAATAAATAAATACTGCCTAAAGTGTAACCTTCTGCAATCTGCGAAGGTGATAAGATAAGTTAAAATCAGAACCTAGTAATAAAATAATTCAGTTTATGATACATTATAAGTTCAATAACTGTATGTGAATAAAAAAAGGTTTCAAAAATTCAGTAACGTTTTTTTAAATAAGAAGGTTTTCTCTACAGTTCCATTGCATTACTCAGGAAGGTACTTTGTGATTTAGGGGGGAGGGGTACAGGGCGAGGAGAGGTGTAACTTATTATCGGGGGTGGGGGGAGAAAAGAACGAGTGGTTAATTACACAGAAAGAAATTATCTTCTAAGTTAATGTATGCTAATTTATAAGCTGATATTTTATATACAACATATACAAATACATTTGTTTTCACATATGATTTAATTTCAGTGTTTTAATCATTGGTCATTCATGTGAAGTGGTGGACTGTTTAATTTTGTCAAGCGCCCGAAAATACAGTCACTTCCACTGGCTGCCTAACTTATGTCACTGGTTGTACAACTGTCAATCATCTGTCAATCATCTGGGACACTACTTACTTAGGTCTCACCAATAGACCGAAGGGGAAATGATTAAATTATTTATTTGTTTATTTAAAGGGCCTAGTAACAAATACATAAACTATACATAAATTAATAATTATATTGCAGTGAATGATTTATATTATTTACAGGTATAGAGAAATATGCCATCCTGTAAAAATAGTATGATGATCATTATTTGCAGTACATGTTAACTGTGACTGATTCAGTGTTGTGAAGTAAACTTAAATGTACATGATATATTGCCAACAAGGTAAATATTATTAGGAAAGAAATAAGTATTTTATCAATGAGGTTATTGGAGGATATCACACATCCCGCCACTACTAACCATAGCGCTACTCTCCCCTGTCCCCCTTAGCCTCCTCCCTTACGACACCCCCCCTAATATTATGTCACTCTATAGGCACCAAATAGGGTGTGAAGTAAAGCACTCGTTGCTCAATCACAAATATTTTCTCTCTCTCTTTAGTAAGAGAGAACTAATGGATAAGTATAATCTTTAAAATATCCTATGATATGTACTATATACTTCGTGTTATTTTATTTAATTTATAAGTTACAAAGAAGATAAGATCTTTGTAACTTATAAATTACAACAATATTTCACTATTATCATAGTTATGAAATCTTCAACTCAATAATTACATTATTTATAGTAATATAACAGAAAACCTAGATTATTTCCTAGTTTAGTACTATCTACCTTGATATGTTGTAGAAAATTCACTTTCCGAGAACTGTGGGTGTCCGAACATTGTTACGTTTCCTATCAGTTTTAACTAAAAGACTGCATGTTGCTAGGTACCACGTTACTAAAACAACCAAGTAAATCATACCTATCTATAAGGTAAGTTCCAAGTTATCGAACGGTTCTAGTTTTACGAACAAGTAAAAAAGGTTAATATGAAGTATAGAATAATAATTATAAGATATTTTTACGTGCTTGAAAATGAAACTGTTCGATAACTTGGAACTCACCCTAATAAGTCTGCTATCCAAATTGTACATAACTAACCATATTATATGTAAAATTACCATTAAGTATAGAATTTACTCAATATATCACAAATCGTTATTCAAATAATAGTCACAATAATACATCTTTTTATCCAGAATTTGATTTTATATATTTCAATAAATTTTTTTACATCGACCAAAGATGTGAAAATGCATGATTAATTTAGATTTTAGAATAATCATATCCAATAATAATTATATGTTAGTTCAACATTAGAATATAATTTGGTAATAACAATAAAGAGATCTATCAGTTGTCATGTTATAGCTTTTCTTTGCAGTTCTAGGCTCATCAATTTGTTAAACATTTCGGTAGGTAGCTAAAAACTACTGATAGAGGGGGAGGGAGGGGGTGAGATGATGGGGCGGTGCGTGTGAACGTATAATACTATATACTATATAGGGATATACAGATTGGGAGAAATGTTGTGGCGGTAAATGATAACCGAGAGAAAAATTAATGTTTATAACTGTGTACTTCTATTTCTTCATAAACCGTTATTTTATTTACAAATATATACTATACATTCTTGTTAACATCTAATGTAATTCATTGTATTAGTTTCTGGTAATTCGAAGCTCGAATGTTTGTTTGTAAATAGGTTTGTTCTCATACAGTCACTTGGGGTAGACTTGCGTTTAGTAAACCACTGTCTATCTGACTCTATCATATTCAAGATTTTAAACACTGACTGACTATCAAAATAAAATGTATATTTTATGACTTAGTTTACTTGTGATTATGAGGAAATTAATGATCTGTTTAATTTCGAATTATACCGATAGCGCTTTAAATTATGTAACATTATTATACCTAATGAAGTTCAAATTATTTTCGATCATTGAGGTATATAGAAGATACACAGTTTGAATGTAGTTGAGTAGTTAATTACTCGTAAAGTACATAGGAACATTATTTTATAGTAGAAATTACCTTGCAACGAAGACGTGCCATTATGCTGGCTGACGCCCCCTAGTCCGACAGTTATATCTCTCTGTGTAATTATTCGTTTTTATTTTTCAATTAAAATAAAAAAAATGATTAAATAGGTTTACTCAATTAATAACTTATCTAAATAATAAAATAATTTTTAATTTCTTTCATTTTTTAAATTTAATATCACTCTTTCATATCACTTTAGTTCTATAAATATATTTATTTATTCCTTCATTGTATTTCATCATTTAATGTAGTTTGTTGTATCTGTAGGTTATTGTACGGCACAATTCATGATTGTTTAATGACTTGGCAAGGGGGTTCGGGGGGTGGCACGTGCCCCGATATACACATATTTTATGTTAAATCAGTAATAAATTACTAAAGTGTCGGACTATTGGGGCGTCGGACTAGTGAATAGTAACCCAAAGGTTCGTAGACTATAACAGGTTAAACGAATAGAAATAGTACGAAATGTTACCAAGAGCTGAGTCTACAAATTCTTTATATGAAAACCTTTTCATTAGATTAAAACCTATGAAACCTATGTTACAAATAATTGACATTTTACATTGTTTATTTCTTATTTTATTATTGCAATATTAGGTTTGTTCTTATTTTAGGATTTTAGCTACAGTAATTAAAGCGGATTAAAATGTTGACCAGTGCCCATTAATCAACGGACAACGTCGTGAATAGCAGTTAGCTTTTTGTTCTTTTAACAGTGGAAATAACCATTTCTTTGAAATATTTTTTATACCATTCGATAGATTACTAAATTCTAAAGAATTCTATTCTGACTCACGCCCGAGTTTAATCTATTGTTTAAGAGATATTCAAGAAGACAGAAATTGTTCCTTCCATTGCTAATTGTCGTAGTGAATAGCAGTTAGTTTTTTTTTGGTTTTGTAGTGATAATAACCATTTTATTAAAATATTTTTTATACCATTCGATAGATTATTAAATTCTGAAGAATTCTATTTGACTCACGCTCGAGTTTAATCTACCGTTTAAGAGATATTCAAGAAGGAAGACAGAAAATGTTGTTTTCTCAATGGCAATTTTTTCCACATTCGTTTAACCTGTTATAGTCTATGAACCTTGGGTAACCCCTAGCAACATTAGTTTGTTATTTACTAGATAGGTACTATAGTCAGGTAGTAGTAAACCAGGGATCTACATACACTAATTGGGTTATAATTCCACCAAGAAACATTAGTTGGTTAATTAAGCTTGAGTTAATTACTAAAGAAAATGTAACAAAACTGGTATCGTAATATTACTAAGATATCGAACATTCTAACAAACGTTTGGAATTAACCTCATCAATTTAAACTTTATTAAAATCCCTATTTCTCTCTCATTATTTGACCATGGTGTTCGTTTCATTTTGTTCAGGTTTCTTACTCTACCATTATATAGTCCGTTTCATCAAACTCACATTCTCAAAAATAATGATAATAAAATTAAAAAAAAAACATTTTTTTAAATGTGGTTACATTTTTCCATAGACTTTTTTACACGTTGTGGAATAACATTTCATCTGACCGTAATCCCACGCGAACTAAGAAGGGGGTAATCATAAATTAATAATTTTCTTATATTGATAACCATTTTAAGAGCAAGCAAGAGTATATATATTTCAATTTATTTTCCATATCTATATTCTTTAATTTGCTGAATTTTAAATTCAAATATTCCTTTTTGGTATTATTTGTATTTGTAGTTAAGATACTAATTTGTCTGTCAATTAATATCTATTTGTGCGATATATTTTAATCAGATGAAATTTAAGTAAATTTGAGATAAATTAATTTAAAAATACCCCCTTCCTAGTGCACGTCCCTACTTCATTTAGGGACATAAACTAGGAAGGGGTATTTTGTATGTATTTATGTTAATAAATTTTATGTAATTGATTTTAATGTAAATAAACTTCACGTATAATGCATGAAAGATATAGATAGACAAATTAAAATGGAGGATTTTGGAGATTATTATGGTGGACAATGATAGATTATTATGGTGGACAATGATAGATTATTATGGTGGACAATGATAGATTATTATGGTGGACAATGATAGATTATTATGGTGGACAATGATAGATTATTATGGTGGACAATGATAGATTATTATGGTGGACAATGATAGATTATTATGGTGGACAATGATAGATTATTATGGTGGACAATGATAGATTATTATGGTGGACAATGAAACATTATTAGGATGTGCAATGAATGGAAGATTATGGTGGGCAATGGAAGATTATGGTGGGCAATGGAAGATTATGGTTGGCAATGGAAGATTATGTGGGAAATGGAAGATTATGGTTGGCTATGAAAGATTATAGTTGGCAATGTAAGATTATGGTTGTCAATAAATTATTATGGTTGTCAATAAATTATTATGGTTGGCAATGAAAGATTATGGTGGGTAATGAAATATTATAGTGGGCAATGAAGGATTATGGTGAGAAATGAAAGATTATGGTGGGCAATGAATAATTATTACATTGAAAGATTATGGTGGGCAATGAAAGAATATGGTTGTCAATGAATTATTATGGTTGTCATTGAATTATTATGGTTGTCAATGAAAGATTATGGTGGGCAATGATAGATTATGGTGGGCAAAGAAAGATTATGGTGGGCAATAAAATATTATGGTGGCAATGAAAGATCATGGTGGGTAATGAAAGATTATGGTAGGCAATAAATATTATTGTGGGCAATGAAGGATTATGGTGACCAATGAAGGATTATGGTGGGCAATGAATTATTATGGTGGGCAATGAAAGATAATGGTGGGCAATGGAAGATTATGGTGAGCAATGAAAGATTATGGTGGATAATGAAGGATTATAGTGGGCAATGAAGTATTATGGTGGGCAATGAAAGATCATGGTGGGTAATGAAAGACTATGGTAGGCAATGAAAGATTATGGTAGGCAATGAAATATTATGGTGGGCAATGAAGGATTATGGTGGGCAATGAAGGATTATGGTGGACAATGAAAGATTATGGTGGGCAATGGATGATTATGGTGAGCAATGAAAGATTATGGTGGGTAATGAAGGATTATAGTGGACAAAGAAAGATTATGGTCGACAATGAAATATTATGGTGGGCAATGAAAGATCATGGTGGGTAATGAAAGATTATTGTTGGCAATGAATGATTATGGTGGGCAATGAAGGATTATTGTGGGCAATGAATGATTATGGTGGGCAATGAAAGATTATGGAGGGCAATGGAAGATTATGATGAACAATGAAAGATTATTGTGAGCTATGAAAGATTATGGTGGGTAATGAAGGATTATAGTGGACAATGAAGGATTATGGTGTGCAATGAAGGATTATGGTGATGAATGAGAGATTATGGTGGCCAATCATAATCTCTCATAAATTATACAAATATATTTTTTATATATTAAATGTTAAAAGCGTTACTTTTTTCTTGTAAGACACAAAATGTGAGGTATCGGAATGATAAAATATTCAATAATTTCTCGTAGATTAAATATTATTTCACTTGGATCAAATATTATTTCGCTTGGATCAAATAATATTTCACTTGCATCAAATATTATTTCACTTGCATCAAATATTATTTCACTTGCATCAAATATTATTTCACTTTGATCAAGAATTATTTCACATGGATCAAATTCAATTGCATAAAGATCAAATTCAATTTCACATTGAGCAAATTCAAATTCACTTGGATAAAATTGATATTATCTTGGATAAAATATCATTTCATTTGGATCAACTAGACCTGTAAAATGTATAGTTGGGTTCGTTCTTTCCCGACTTTACCTCTCACCGTAAGGACAATACTGTTTAGAAGAACAGTTGTGTATAAACTCACCCAAGTGTGCCTCTCACTGCACACACAATTTAGTGTTGAGGTAAAGTTAGGTAACTCCGCACTCGAGTTTACCACTCACTAAATGCGCGAAATAAGTGTATAACCTACCAGGAGTTACCCAACTTTACCGTTCGGTAAATATTAGATTAGGCGTGCGAGGTAAAGTATGGTTAGTTCTGACAGGATCGTAGTTACCCAACTTTACCTCTCAACCCTCCAATTCTAATTGTCTCGAAGGACAGTTTTCAATTTCACAAATTATTTTCATCATTTTCAAACATATAATGATAGATTCATGATTCAAGTATGGAACTGGTTATCATTTTGTTTATGTACAACAATGATTAGTTCGTCGGTCCACCACAGTCCACATATAGCGCCACTAATTTACAATATACATTTTATATAAGCATTTCTAAAATCAACGAATATTCTAATGTTAAATAAATAAATATAATAAATCGACTTAGGACCAATTTGGCGATAGTTTGATTTTGACTGAACTGCCCCTTTAATTTTACGTATTTGGATAAAGTTGCGTATTCACCTTACCAATTATTAAATGACCAACTAGTTAATCATCGATCTCATAATTAACTTGAATGTTAGAAACATTTTGAGTAAATACCCTATCAAACTGATAGTATTTGCGTTTGTATATAGTATAAGTGAAAATACATGAAATTCAGTAACTGTCCGAATAATAAAGCTCACCTCATCCACATCTTATATATGTAATTAGAAGGAAATAATTTCCAGTTAATTTATCTTGATTCTTGGCTGATTCACACCATAGCTCCGGGTTACTCAAGATATATTTAGAGGAGTTAGGTATTTTTTATCTTACGTGGTCGCACCAAATGATATTCCCGGAATATTCAGATATTGAGATATTCCCGGAATATTTCCTCGATATCTATATATTCCCTCATTATCCGCTATCGAACAATGATATTGAAGGAATATCCCAGTAATTAGTGAAAATTAGTTGACCCCCTAAAGATATCGAGTGAATATTCCTGGAATTAGTGAAAATTAGTTGATCCATAACGATATCAAGGGAATATTCCAGGAATTAGTGAAAATCAGTTAATCCCTATCGATATCGAGGGATTATTCCAGGAATTAGTGAAAATTAGTTGATCCCCTAACGATATCGAGGGAATATTCCAGGAATTAGAGAAATTTTTTGTTCCCAAAACAATATCGAGGGAGTATACCAGGAATTACTGAAATGAGTTGAACCCTAACGATATCGAGGGAATATTCTAGGAATTAGTGGAAATTAGTTGAACCCTAACGATAGCGAGGGAATATTCCTTGAATTACTGAAAAATTGTTGATCCCCTAACGATATCCAGGGAAAATTCCAAGAATTAGTGAAAATTTCTTCACCCCCTAACGATATCGAGTGAATATTCCAGGAATAAATGGAAATTCGTTTATCCCCTATGGTTATAAGAGGGAATATTCATTGAATTACTGAAAATTACTTCATCCCCTCCCTAACGATAACGAAGTGATATTCCAAGAATTAACGAAATCTACTTGATCCCCTTCCAATATCGAGTGAAAATTCCAGGAATCAGTGAAAATTAGTATATTCACTAACGATATCGACGGAATATTCCAAGAATAACTGAAAATTAGTTGATCTCTTAACGATATCGTGGGCTAGGAATCAGTAAAAATGTGCTGATCCCCTATGGATATCGAGTTAATGTTCCAGGAATTAATGTAAAACAGTTGATCCCCTAAAAATTATAAAAGAAATGATTTTAAAAGAAAAAAGAAATAATTTATGATATATGAAACTATATGTATCGATGATAACTTTTAGATGCACTTAATTAATTGAGTTATCATATTGAATAAAGTTCATTAAAAATACTACTTCTACTCTGTCCAGGATGGTCGAGTGGTTAGCGTCGCAAGAAGAAGTCAACAAGGGGCGGGTCCAAGACCCGAAATGACCACTTCATTTCTTTCTCAATTTATTTCCATTTAATTTCTATATAACAATATGTATCATTCAATTAATTCAAATAAAGTCAAACGTACACGTACAAATGACGTATATGCTAGGAAATATTAATTTTGGTATCTTTCTTTTTATATCCTTTCTCCATTCTAGATATCCAGGGATCCCATTTGATCCCATTGATATTGAGGGAATATCCTCTCACTATCCCAATTTTATTCCCTTGTTATCTAAGAAATATTAATTTCGGTATTCAATGCTCTCCCTTTGATATCGAAGGAATATTTCAATGATAATATATTTGAATCCCATCATTGTTCTCTCGATATCGTTTGGGGATATCCCCATATAACAAAAATCGAGGGAATAATCCCAGGGAATTTCCCCAAAATATCCCGGGAATAATTTTTTTTTAAATATTTGTTATTTGAAGGTACAGCTGATAATGTAGGAATTTTAATATCTATAAATGAGATACATACATTAATATAAAAAGCTCATATACTTCCTTTCCATCATTACATAGCTCAAGCAATAGAATGTATCTTTTTGCCATACAGTTCATAGATTTCAATCAATCGAAAGATATTAATATATGTGTATCACAATCATATACTAACAATATTATAATTCTCTCGGACCCAATGTTGACTATTGCTTTCCAATGACCTCAAACCTTTGAACCTTCTAGACTCAAACGGTCAACCGATGAGAAAAAAAATAGAGACTAAAATTTGCATGTTTTATTTACTGGCTTGGCTCAATGCTCTCTACTTCCAGAACGGAATAATAAAATTGTAGTTAAAAATAAATTCCTATTTGAAAGAATGCGTTCACTTACCTAATTATTAACAATCTCTTCCGCGAAGATACACTTTACACTAATACATAATTCATTCACCAATTTTACCCTAATTATTCATCACTTTTCCTCTGAATATTCACCATGCTTTTCCTAGATTATAATTCATTAATTTTCTAATCATTTTGCTAATTGAAATTATGGGAAACTATTTTAATCTAAATTTCACCCGAATTGCGTACCCCAAATGCAACCAGTTTGTTGGTGATTATTATTATTTTTTTAAATGAAAATTTGATTTCAAAATTAATGATCAGTAGCTAATAGTTATAGTAGCATTTAGTATAACAACATCACTTGTTGTAAATAAAGTTTGCTGTGAACAGTTTAGACAACCACCAGCAGTTGGAAAATTGAACCTATCCAGGTTGACATATATATAAAATATTGATTAAACTACGTATAATCAAATATAAGTTATATGTGTAAAAGTGACCCTTAAAATATTATATACTCAAATAAATAAATAAATACCACTCCCTGATATTTTGTTTTTCCTAATTGATATTAATAAAAGTTAAGAAAAAAGTTAAACTTTCTCATGATAATCTATTATTTAAGTGTTTCAGAAATATAAAAAAAAATCAATTAATTCATCCTTCTTATTATAATAAAATGAGCTCATTTGAATATGTTATTGAAATAATTAAGTTAGAGAAATAAGGTGTTCTTTTAACGGTAAAATAATTATTAGTGAACGGGAAAGTATTAACCACCCTATAGTTTATATTGAAAGTAGAAGTGTTATTTTATCCTCTAATTTTATTGAGTCTATACTTACTTACATTTTCAATTAAACAAAATTAAAATATGACTTTTGAGCTTTACTGATCAAATTATCACGACAAAACTTCAAAATCCTAGATTTCGAGGATTTTGTTGTTTTATTATTGAGGAAGATTATTACAATTCGAAAATCAGTCAATAAACATTATCAATTTCATGATCTATTTTCTTTTCATATCCCATCCTTTTTCTGATTCTCGTTTTGCTTTACAGTTTAAATTTTCCAAAAACACAACAATGAGTTGAACCAAATAACACCAGACGTGCAGAACCTCCTGAAAAATAATGAAGCTTACTCAGCGCTTTTGAAAATATCTATTTCTTACAGAGCAAACGAAGGAGTAAACACTTATTTTCTTCTTCTTCTCATCAACAAATATGAGGAAATGCTCACGAAATATTCTTCTCATGTTAATTTCACATAAAATTTTAGGCTTCCAAAGTTATGATAACAAGACACATATTCGAATTATTTTATGTATTAAAAAACTGGTCCTTTAAATATCACACTTCAAATGAATGATCATAAAGTTAGTTTGAAGAGTGAGGATGATGATAAGATTTATTTTGCAACACTGCAATCTCATCTGTACGTTATGGTGGATGAAAAGTGAGAGAACTTTTTTATCACCAAAAATATAAAGATTGGATCCTATCTGAGAATTCATGAGAGGTTCAGCCAATATATTATCATTGGAGAACATACGACAGGCACCAATTGTCTTTCTCTTGTTTTCAATTTTCAATAATCATCCTTAAAATTTCTAAGTGCTTGAACTTTCTCCGAGATTCATATTAGTAAGGAAAAAAAATATCAGGTCATTTTTTTTACTTTTTATTTTCACAGTCAGGATGAAGTCAGAATACATTTTTATTATAACAAAATAATAAAATTGAAGATACGCTATATACCCATTTTCGTACTTAGTAGGGAAATCTTTGAGGTTGATATCAAGATGAAATATATTAGGGGAAATCGAACTTTTTTCCATTTTGTCAATTGTAAATCCGTGAGTTTGTTCTGAATTGAATTCAATCTGCCATTTTGTTTCTACATCTCTTCTATAGAAACTTTCTGATCGTTCAGAATCGCTGGAGAGGAAGTTGAGATACATTGATGAATTGATACAAATAATGAATTTGTTTGTTAATTCATAATAGTGTTTAAATTTGAGATAAAGGTAAATTCGATAAAATGGATATTATTTTGTGGTTCATTCAAGTAGATTGCGAATAATAGTGAATTAATTTTCATGAGTATTATTATAAGAATTTTAAAACTATGAAAAGTTATCGACGCGTCCCTAATTTAAACATATTCTATCCAATCAAATATATTCTATATTTGAATATCTATTCGGATATACTGATCGAACAAAACTCAATTATTTTTGTGAAAATATATCTAAGCGCTCATACTTGCAATATATTTTACAGACTGCATTCAATATGATATACTATTTGTTTTCATATAACAATACTTCTCTTTCAGTCTACTAAACTAAAACATGTGACGGAAAATACATCATGTAATTCTTTCACACACAAAGAAATTCTGATGCACCAAGGTGTTTCGAGTTCTCCAAAGCGAGACCGTTAGGTGCGTCAAACTATGGTTTGGATACACTTAGGCTCGAAATTGCATCAATTCAATAGAGTTTAGTGACTCAATTTTCCTTTGCTAACATAATGACTGTATTTCCTCATCATTTTAACAAGCTTATAGCTGGAGCCAAAGCCATAGGGTGAACTCGAAGCACATATGTGCATCAGCTGGAGTTGTTTATTCATTTCAGTGAAGTTTCGAGAGCTGAGCGACTCGAGAGAACATATTTCCCCTAATTTACCCAGTGATGTGAGACAATCCACACGAAGCAAAATATTTCTCGTGATTCATGCAGTCTCGAGAGGTGAATCACGTGAGACCAAATATTTCATGGTTGCTAAAGAAGAAAGAGAGGCTTGAATATCTAAGATTTATTGGATCAATTTGGCCTTTAGTGACACAAGAGACTGACTAACAAATAAAATCTTATAAAAAGATGAAACGACTGAAATTACATAGAGAAGCTTATGTTAAGATAAATTGAAACAATGTTTTACTTTGCTGGACATAACTTAGTTTATCATACATGAAAATATCAGGATTTATTTTTGATCTCTATGAATCATTAAATACCATGCATGATGATATTCTATTCATTCGAATTATATAAAAGTTTGTTTTCACCAATACATGATATTCTATTTTATTTTGACATGTTGACTTGCAATTTTTATTTTGAATCTGTATTTCCTTGCTGTTCACGAAATTTGGAACGATAGACTCACTTACATGGAGAGATTGATATATAAAATACAATGATTCATTTTTCATCATAAACTCAACATTTAAATTATGGAATATAAGAAATGGAAAATAAAGTTATTGATAAAATATAATTTATAAACAATATCGAGTCGCATAGATTTCCATTTTCGAATACGCACAAAGATTCTAAGCCAAATATAGAAACATCTAAAATTCAGAACCGCTGCCTTCATCACCAACTCTGAAGCTACCCTCTAACCAAATTGCACGCGTCATATTATGTACTATAAATTATAACATTTCGAGCTATACAGTCGATGTTCGATAATTAGAGATACAGATTTGTGGAGTTGAGAGCGTTTCTAGGGCGTTATCTTACCAAAACAGTGTTTGATATTCCACTGCCCGAGATAATTTCAGAATGTTACCAGATGTTCAGAATCGGAGAGTATTCTCCAGAGAGTTTCATTTTCCTGGCGATGCTGCAGACTTTATGATATAATGGCATTAATCTGAGGAATTCCGTGGCGTTAAAGTGTGACATACTGTGGCACTGCAAATGGAGCAATTAGACGTGAAGAGAAATAATTGAGACACTGCATTTGACTTTTGGTTTGTTCAGTTTACTTGGGGACCCAAATTATACCTAATCTTAATTTCTTTTGAACATTTCCATAGTTAACTAATAATATAAAAACGTAAATTATGAGCTATGAAAAATGTTTCTAAATCTAGAGAGGGAGTATTTTGATTAAATATGTCTATTGTTGCCTAGTAATAATTTTATGGTAAAACATTTAAAGGAAGAAAATCATTTTATTACATAGTAGAATCCTTATAAAAATTCATATGAGTTACCTAATGAATAGAATGATTTTGAATTGATAACACACTGATTAGGAATTACTTCACTCAGATGGGCTAATTCCAAATTAATATATAAACTTCATCTAAGTTGAACATACATAATAAATCCAACTAAATTATGAAAGAGATTAACGAGATTATAAGACAATAAATTACTGTAATTTTCCTCATCTCCTCATAGATCATTGCAATGTGCCCTGTTTCAGAGTTGCTATTCACACTGCATGGCAGGTAATTATTTAAGGCCTTCAATATGTATTTCCCTCATCCTTTGTCATTGAAATGAGTGGAATAAATTATTGAATTGGTATAATGAATTGTATTTATGTGATTGTATTTTATATAGTGTCCGAAAATTTTTGACGACAAAATTTTGCGAGAATTAAAAAAAAAACCTATACGTTATAAATATATGGATAATTGGATATAGGGTCGGACGGGGTATCACTGCGCGTACCCTTTTTTGGGGTATCACTCCGCACCCCTTATAATTTTAAAACCACTTGTTCTAGCCTAAATCTTATTGCACCATCATTTCAAGCATCTTCTTTTCTCCAAAAAACATCATGAAACACAATTATTCTGTTAATATTTCTAGTGCTGAGTTGCGATATATGTAGTACTCTCAGAACGATCTGATTTTTAAATTCCGCAAACTCTCCAATAAATCAACCACTATGATTTATAAATTCATATTGTTTTAACATGTTAGCACAAACAATAACAGTTACATTATGTCAAATTTTCAACTTCTCAGTTTTAATTGTTTTCCTGCCACAACTGTGCGCAGTGATGCCCCAGATAATTTAGAGGTAGAAGGGTATCTCTGCGCATCATTAATAACCATATTTTTATGTAAATAGGTAAATATAATAATTATGAGTTTCTAGCTCTTAATAAAGGCATAAACATTGAATAATGTGTTACTCAATTGTAAATTTTATTAATAATAAACTTACGATCGTAGTAGCTATATGCAACTTGATTTGGGGGTATTAAAATAGAGAGAGTGGGTATTTAGGATGGGGGGGGGGGGTTGAGAGGTTTTAGAATTAAATATTGATCAACAATAATCATACGATCCTAAAATATTACTTGATATAAGTAGTTAACTAGTTACGTAGAATCTAAAAGTTAAATATTTACTGCAGATTCATTAAATATGTGTTTGAAAAGCAAGGGACAAGTATATTTGAGAGAAAGCATGTAGAGAGGGAAACACAGACGTTTAGATGAGGGGGAGAAGGATTTAAATGGGAAGAGAGGGAGATTTCGATGAGGAGAGAGTATGATTAGAATGGTAAGAGAGGGGGATTTAGATGGAAGAGAGGGGAATTAAGATGGGAGGAGAGGGATATTTAGATGGAAAAAGAAAGGTGTTTAGATAGGGAGGAGGAGGGGAATTAAAATGGGGACAGTAGGTATTTAGGTGGGGGAGAGAAGTGCTGTATTTATGCAATGCGCAGTAATCCCCCTTCATGTGCGCAGTGATACCCCGATGCACTCACTAAAAGTTACGCACAAAAAAATTCCAATAAGTATTTTATTTATTTATCTATAATTTCGAAACTGGTTGAGAACCATCCTCATTCATGACCATTTCATCACAAGAAAAAAAGATTCTCTAGTACCTTTGGTTTTCGAGTAAATACAGAGTTTGCGGGATTGTGCGCCGTGATACCCCGCCCGACCCTATAGCGAACATAGGGTTAGGCTAGTGGTCACGTTGGGGTAGGGAGGGGGAGTTGAGAGAATATTATGAACTAAAATTTAAATATTTATAAATCCACGTACTTCAACACATCCTTTCGAATGACAAGTGACTATTAATTATTTCGAATGCCAATTATTGCTTACTTCCTGGCATTCATTAACCCTCTCAAAAAAATCAATTTATATCATCTTACAATAATGCTTCTTTCTATTTCTATATCTGTACAGTGTATACTCAGTATAGGAATACCTAATATATGTGACAATAGAAAATTTAGGCCTATTAATAAGTTTACGAGAACAATAGTCTCTCTGAACCGACCAGGCACTTCTTTCGTTCGCATCTATCCAACGGTGATGTTCTATATCTACTTTTCGAATACCTTACTCTTAAAGTCATTCATATTTACTAAGCAGTATATCTTTATATTAGTGCCAAAAAAACTGAATTGGATATTTTATTCTTTTTTTTCCTGTGCGATAGCGACACAATATTTAAATCAGTTACAAAAATATGAAAGCAATTTAATATTTACCAATTAAACTCTGGAGCCTAGGGTCTGATCTCAAGCCACAGAAGTGAACATAACAGTAGGTTTGTCTTCCTTCTATCAGGTTCAATGATGACATAAAGGTATGTTTTTACTATAAGATAAGTTTTAATTATTTGCTGAAAGAAAATCAAATTTTTGACGGTGAAAATTCTTAACACCATTATTTTAATATTTTTTTTTTGTCTACTGTGATATTTAAATTGCAATTGTATTTATCTTATATAAATTATCAGTACGCAATGATTTCAAATGCTAATTATATGAAACTATAGTTATATACTATTATTATCGCACATTTTATTGTCGAAAATGACCAGAAAATTAATTTCATACTTTTATAACAAATGTCATCATCTGGTCATGATTAAATAATTGAATAAAGCTCTAAAATTACAGAATAGTGAAGATTCACTTTTATTTTCGTATTATGAATACTGAGAAATGGAAATATTAAGGAGAAGATAATGGAGGGTAATTTGATACGTATGTTAATTAAAAAGTTGATAGTTTGTTTGTTCGTTTCAAGATAAGATCTCTGTTACAATCATAATAACATTATTGATTATTGGTTTGATAATGAAATATGAAGAGATATCAGCTTCATAAAAGATATTTTCTTGAAATTTTTCAATCATATACTCAATCAATTCTTACCCAATCAAATACAACAATGATATTATCAATGGAATTATAAATATATTCACAGTTATTTCAGTATCACAGCCATTTGAAAACTGAATTTTTTTTCCATATGAGGTGCTATATCAGAATAAATTCAAGAGCTAAAATTCAAACTCATCATGAACAAAGTGAACGATAAATACATCTAGGTACCATCAGACTGACTCATTTCAAGTCATATCATTTGTATAGGTGCTGGGACAATTTGTAACCGGACGAATTATTGCCAATTGAATTGAAATGAAATATAATATATTTGTAACTTATTGACAATTTCTAATCTGTGTAGTTTTTAATTGAAAATATATATATTATTGTAATTGTTTATACTTCAATAATGTATGCATTTTGTCTTACCAAGACAGGTCAGGGGTTAGTGATTGTCTGACTAACCGCTATTTGATGTAACTTCTTCCTTTCTCTTCTGTGTCCCACACCTCAACTGACTAACAATGATGGATTGCACTGCTAATGACTGGTGACTCTGCCACCTTCATGTATCCGACTAATTCTTCCAAGTCAGAAACTGAATCGAGTAAATTGTATAGGTAGTGTAATTTATCGAGTAATTTATTTATGTAATGCATTGTATCGAGTAACTTGTATAATGAACATGAAGTGTATTGTATTGAGTAAATTGAATATTTATTGAAATGTATAGAATACATTGCATATGCAGTGTAATATATCGATTCAATTTTATTTGTGAAGCTCACATCAAGCATTATGTATCGTATTTGTATAATAATTGTATGTATATATTCTGTATCAAATAATTACTTGATAATAGTGACTGTAAAGTGTGCTTTATCATAAAGTATCTTATTGGAATTGCAATAAGTGTGTGATACATATTTTCTCTGATCGATTAACTTTACAATCAAGTAAGATTGAGGATGTGCCAAACAATAACTTTTTTCAAATATTTTCACAATGATGTAAAATATATTATTCTATTTCCTGCAGCTTTATTTGATAGGTGTTATTTCAATTTTGTTTCTTGTCCTTATATTACACGTGCATCGAAATAATTTAATTAATCAAATTCAATTCGTGGACAATGTTCTCGCTTTTAGGAACAATTCCTTACTATATAATTGAATCGAAAAAAATGTCACAAGTCGAATGAATTGAATTAAATCATTTTTAGCAATTAGGTATTGCACATTTAACGAATTAAAGTACATTTTTTTACAAATTATTTAGGAAACAGAAATACGGTGGGATATAACGCTATTATAAATATTTAAGCTTAAAATCATCAATTATTGTCGATTTTTCAAATACAAATTAAATCAATTTACACATGAACGAGAAATTGAATGAAACCCCTTCTTTTTTCTGAAAACTTTTAACGGATACTCTTCTCTATTTTTCAAATTATTTGTCAATCTTTCTTGTATCATAATTTCCACAGTTTCAGATTCTATAAAGTAAATCGAAATCTGTTCTTAACTCTAGTAACCTAGGGACCTCATGGGCGCCAGTCCTCATAAAAAAATATTAATCATTTTACTTTAAAATGGATTTGAAAGCTGTCTTTTCTTATTTTTTCAACATAATTTCATATGATTATACCAAAAATAATGTGATAAAAGTCAAGATACTCATATTATGAGCATTTATTCAAATATACAGGATATCTCAAAAAAAAATACAACTTTAAATTACTATATTCCAAAAACTATCAAAGTTACATGTTTCTTTCTGACATCTTTTTCATTGTTGAATCCTTCTTCATCAGCAGTTAAATTTTTATTAATTTTTATTCATTTTTGTGAATGTTATAAGGATTCCATTGATGAGTGATGATTTTAAAATTGCTATAAGTAAATAGTTGGAAATTCTAAGAAATATTTATTTTTCATCTTTACTTGTTAATAATTTTTTCAAATGAATAACTATTCCTTTGCGTATACCAATGGATGTGTAAATATCAAGTGAAGGTTTTCATGAAGACTAAATATCGAAAAGTCAATTGGTTGAGATTTTATTACAGTTTTAGTGAGGACTGGCGCGCCTGGACCAGTACCTAGGTTAGTGAGCATTTTTTTAATGACTAGGTTACTAGGGTTAAACTACTCCGATTATTTATAATATTTGTGAAAATAAAAACTGAAATTTCATTGAAGTGGAATGTAATGATAATTTGAATACAACTATTTATTTGAATATAATAAAAACAATTATCAAATAATAATAATGTAGTAATACCATATATTTTGGAACCAGAGTATAAATTTCATATAAAACACTCAATATCCTGATAAAATAAATTCAGGCGTATAAATACTGAAAAACCATAATGTTCTATAAGGTAAAATATGTGCGACCAAAACTGGTCATTCAAACAATTGCCAAACCTTTAAAAATCATCAAATTAATATCAAATTCTTTTATATTCATTGTATTTATATACAAATGTGAAGTCAAATACTCCAGTATGTATCTGATCGTTTTTTATCACAATTCACTGTAATATCTTTAATGAAGACCATTGATAATATAATAACAAAGTTACAGTTTTTATTGTGTCTTATATCACACTAGGCTCAATTATGTTCGGATCCAATTATTGTCATTAGTGACCATTTTCTTGGGTTCAATTTTCTACATATATAATAATTAATAAAATAAATGAAAGGAACGTATCCTAGAATGATACCATAATAATAAATTTCAATTCACAATTAAATTTTTACATATCACTTATACGTAGAAATATGTTCCGTGCAAGATATATATCTATTGAACAAATATTTGACCTTCACCGAATACAGAGTTGAATCAAATTATAGTTATAGTTCTAGGTTAATTGCTCGAAAACAATTGCTCGAAAACAATTTCTTGAAAAACAATTGCTCGAATCAACAATTGCTCGAAATACAATTGCTCGAAAAGCAATTGCTCGAACGAACAATTGATCGACTGAACAATTTCTCGAATAATCAATTGCTCGAATGATCAAATTGCTCAGTGCTCAAATTAATGAAAGACAAATAATCATCATGTTTGATCGTTTCAATTAGCTTCACATAATCTTCCTGGTATCTAATTAGTAATTTATAAAAACTGTATTTCATATTTTCCATCGCTATTTACTATCAATATTAATACTGTTTTCAAATTATTATCTTCCAGGTTTTCCTATTTTTATTGAACAGGAATACTTCATCAATTTTGGGTACTACCATTTTCGTTTTTTTGTCAGTGAATAGCTTCACTGGGCTCCGACAAGATGTTCTCGTTGCTAGGTTAGGTTATATCAACTCGGTCTATGGGAACTGTTCCCGACACATTTAGCCTGACCTCTGGTGTTCGTATAACTTGTTTTTATTGAATTTTCCTTTATTTCGGTCTCTCTCATCTGGTTAACTTTTCCTCTCCTTTACATTAAGAAATTGTCAATTCAAAATTTGATTATTTGATCTATTTTAAATTACACGTAAATATTGCAGAAAGTCAGTTAATAATGAAGTGGAATCTCTTCAATTAGCTGCACCTAATCGTCCTTGTTTCTAATTAGTATCCGATAATAACTGTATTTTATTTATTTATTTTATATTATCTGAACGATTGATCATTCGAGCATCTGTTCATTCGAGCAGTTGATCTTTCGGTCCCAGTCTCCAGAACATGGAAGATATTTGGGATATTCTCTCCGAACAATTTTGAATTAATTCCTATATTTACATCAATTTTACTACGAACACTTCTGAATTAATTCCTATATTTACATTAATTTTGATACGAACAGAATAAGAGACCTCTTCGAACACTTTACCAGTTTCGGTCAATTGTTCGTTCGAGAAATTGTTTTTCGAGCAATTGTCTTACGAGCAATTGTTCATTCGAGCAATTGTTTTCGAGCAATTGTCTTTGGAGCAATTGTTTTCGATCAATTTACCGGCTACCTATAGTTAAGCTCGCATGAACAAATTTTATGTGTTCTTTTAATCACATTTATATGACGAGATTGATCATGAATTGTATTTAGAACTTTGATTGAATTGTGTTTTTATTTTATTTTATATTGTGAAAAAAATGATCCCACTGTTATTTGGAAAACCGCCACCTTAAAGTGGAAATTTTTGAAGAAAAAAATATTGCACCCTAATTATTTTAAACATTTTCACAGTTCATTTATTATCAAAATTAATCGGTAAATAAATCATTCTTTAATTAATTAAAGACAACATCGGAGATGAAACAAGAAAATCTAATACTGCTAATATTCTCTTCAGAGTTATTCAGTAATTTCGGGCAGAATAACGGTTTGGTAATTATTGTTTTTACTTCTGTTTGTGTGGTTTGGAAGCTAATAAATTATACAGAATTGTTTAGGGCTTCCTAGGAGCTTTTTGTAGGGGAAATAAATGAGTAAATGTTAATTTAACCTGTCAGGAATGGAAAGTAAATTACCGAAGACAAAATTAAAGTATTTCGAAAAAAGCCGTATTCTTTTGTCCTAAAATAATAAAAAAATGGGATGTGAATATTATTTTGTATATTTTATCACTTATTTTTTTTTACATGATATATTTTCATTTTTGGAATTATTATTCATTGCATCTCAACCTCAATTAGTTATGGACATTAATTGTTAGTCATCTAATACTTACAATGTTAATTTTAATTTATGGATTTAAAATTATATTTGTGAAGAACGTCGATTGGATAAAATTCAACTGCCAAAATCAGGCAACATCATTTCATTCGAAAAATACAATGAATACATCAAATAAAACTTTGGAAGTAAAGGCTAACTAGGAAAACAATCGGACCGTAAAAGTAAATCATGAAAAATTTTAGATCGTAAACGATAACATGCGAAATTTTAAGAACGATAAAGTCTAATTAAATATTCCTCTATTTCCAAACATTTAGGCTTTTAAATATGATACCCGTTGATCAATACTATAGAATCTATTACTACTTTTATTTTAAATTAATATATCAAATTGATTATTCATCAAAATTTGAGATGAAAGATCTTTCTGTTGAGACGAAATTTAATATAAGTAAATAATGAAAAAAATAATCATAAGCACAACTATTTCGGAGCGTAAAAGGAAATCATGAATTATCTCAGACCATAAAACAAAATCAACCTATTTCGGATTATATTAATGAAGGGATCCTTACTTTGACACTTTTACTCACAATGTTAATACATTTATTAGTGTTCGAGGACAACTCACCGCCGGACAATTCACCGCCGGACAACTCGTCGCGGACAATTCGCCGTGAGGACAATTCGCCGCTAGGACAACTGGCCGCTAGGACAACTCGCCGCGTGATTTATGTTTTGTCGGCGTATTCATCACTTACATATATTTAGAAATATTTTCAATTTGAACAATGATTTGTTTCAATCCGCTCAAGACTGACGTAAAACACTAGTTGACAAATTTCATTATTTCAATTAATTAGTTTCTTTTGTTATATCTGCGTGATTATTTCAGGCCGCAAAAAATATTAGAGCCATTAATATAAATTTAGAAGCATTTAAGGTCTGCTTTGAAACGAAGGGCATTCTAATTGACGTCAAAAGGAAATTAAATACAAGGGACAGGAAGAAGAAGCAGAAAGCAAAGTGACTCCTTGAACAAAGGCACCAACCACCAGTCCGTGACAAGCTCATGGATGCAGAAAAGCTGCTTTGGGGATGCAATCAATTACAAAGGAATGATATGAAAAGGAATACAAGCACAGGTGACTGCTCTCACGAATAGAAGAGGAAAATAAAGAGGTGTTAGTAAATGTAACTTATTAGCCTACCTAAAGGTACGTTATGCATGCAGCGATTGTTAATTACGACCATCGCCTAGTGATTATCGCTGAGAGCTAGTTCAATGCTATTCCTATGGAGCTGTTTTGGAACAAGTGTGGAGCTATATTTCAATGTATTCCTATTGCTGGACGATCATCGCTGAGCGATGATTGCAACAATCGCTGCATGCAAAACGTACCTTTACACAAAAATCTAAGACTTCGTAGTTAAATAACCTTTATTTAAACTAACCCTATAAACAACGTATATCGATTCGATTTCTTTTTGATTGCCTGGAATATTGAAACGATGGATTGTTCCATCAAATCGACAGACTGTTGTTTGTAGAGAATGTACTAGTTCTAAACTGAAGTAATTTTTATAAGTCATTAAACGTATTAAGAAGACACCTGAACTTGTTTTCCTTCCAATAGCAAATTATTTTTAGTAAAATACTTTTAATTAATTTACAACACGCACCTTATATTTAAAATATTTTTTATAAATAAATGATGTATACGGTGGTAAAACATATATCACGCGGCGAGTTGTTTTGGCGGTGAATTGTCCTAGCGGCGAGTTGTCCTTACGTCGAATTGTCCGTGGCGAATTGTCCGGCCACGGATTGTCCAGCGGAGAGTTGTCCAGTCACCATTTATCAGGATTACTTCGCAAAGCAACGGAATGGGAATGAAGCTTAATTTCATTAGCATTAATTTTTAACGAAATAATCATATTATAATACTACTCCCAGTATAAAATGGTTAATAGTAATTTGAATTATTGTTAACCCTAGTAATTTAGACACTGGCAGACCAGATCTTATGAAAAAATACTTATTATTATATTGTTACACTGATTTGGAATCTGTTTTTCCATGACTTTTACTTCTCAACATAACCACATGAAATCACACATAATCACATACACCAGCACTTTTTTCAAATGTATAAAGAGAATGTAAGAGCTTTCTCCAGTCATGAGATATAAGAATGTGATTGATAACATAAGGGTGGATGCCTCGCTATATGCAGTCAGTTAACTGTAATCCTTATACTTATAGCATTATCTGAGTCTATATGACTCCGCGCTTTACTTAGCTACGTACAGAGTGACAAGCCCCGCCCATACAAATATCTTAGGAATATATGTTTCTTGTCTTTGCTTGTTATATTTTGGCCTTTACCAGTGGATGTGTAAATATCAAATGTAGGTTTCTATGAAGAAGAAATATCAAGAAGTCAACTCATTAAGATTTTGTAACAGTTTTAGAGAGAACTGGCGCGCACGCGTCAGTGGCTAGGTTAATCAGTAAACTTTTAGGGGCTAGGTTACTAGGGTTAATTCTTACCCAAAATATTTCTAATTCTAATTCGGAATATTATAAATACTAATTTTAAGTATTTTAAATACCAATTTGCGATATTTCCAAACTAATATTACATATTTTTAGTACTATTAACAGATATTTTTGAACTGATTTACAATATTATTAATACTAATTCATAATATTAATTAATATCCATCCAAAACACTCCCCTTACCTCATTTCAAATATATTATTATTATATTAATTAACAAGGGCGTTAAAATTTCTGTGGCAGACTGAGTTGAACATTTCCAAATATATTCTTACTAATTACTCGCAGTTTACTACTGCCATTTCTCAGCACTGAAAAGTGTTTGACAAATGCACGCAATGAACTGAACCCCTCTCCCTTCTACCTTAAAAAGAAAATGCCTATTCAGAATCTGGCATTTCCCTTCCATCAAACCTCATTTGCAGTGATGCATGATCACAAGCTTAACTAGGTGTTCGCACAATTAAGTAACTTCTTACAATTGAATTTGTTTCAACTAATTCAAATTTGTTTCAACGTGTTCCTAATCTGTTGTTGACAACAAGTTCAAAACCTGTTTCAACAAGTACCAACATGATTTTAACAAGTCCAAACAAGTTCAAACATATCAAAGGGCCAGTTCACTGAGAGTGTCTATCCTCCTTCATTTTTGTCTGTTTGTAACTGAGGTAACATTAGTATAATTCCCTCAGACATTGAATTAATCTCATGGTCGTTACAGTTCGAAAATTATATACATGCATATGTTCCTTGCTATTTACCGATTCCCACAATCTCGAGAATGCGCTGCACGTTTTTATTTTAACTGAATATACGCAAAAATCTTGAAAATATTTAAATCAGGTAGAGGGTAATGAAGAAGCAGGACCAACAGTGCTGGAGTAGATAATCAATTATGTATGCATTTAATAAGTCTATTTGATCAAAAGAGCTGCGTCCTTCTGTCAGCGTATCACACTTTTATTAAGAAATACATATTAAAGAGAAAACAAATGATTTGTGGCAGTATATAATGACTGCGGTCTACAATATTATTTAATTTGAAATATCACAGTAATAGAAGTGAAAGAGTCACTGTGATGATGCACTATCAGTGGAAAGAGTCACTGTGGTGATGTACTATCAGAAGAAAGTGTCACTGTGAGTATGTACTATCAGAAAAAAGGTCACTGTGATGATGTACGGTCAAAGAAAAGAGTCACTGCGAGGATATACTGTCCGAGAAAAGAGTCACTGTGATGTTGTATTATCAGAGAAAAAATTCACTATGATGATGTACTATCATTGGAAAGAGTCAATGTGAAGATGTACTATCAGAGAAAAGAGTCAGAGTGATGATGATATACTAACAATTAAAATAGTCACTGCAATATATTAATTTTACAAATCAAAGTTTTCTAACTGGCAATTATTCGTTAATCTTTCAAATTCGTCGTTGTGTAGCCAAAATAATTTTAATATAAGTTCATGAATAATTTCCTTTTGCAAATATGAAACTGAAAATTTCTAAAAGACTCGAAAGTCTCAACAGATACGCTTTGATTTGATAATAATTATAGAAGAAATATTTGTATTTTCACAGTGACTCTTTTATTAGATAGGATACATACCCCTAGAATATGATTGTGTCTTTATTATAAGGTCATAATGTTTTTTTTTAATTATACAGTGTATCCAGAAAAAATGTAGCCACTGCCTAGAATCTGCAATATTCATCATTCCTACGATAATATGGATAATATATTGTTACCATAGATACGTAAATTAATATTAATGAATTATTTATAGTTCTTATAATATATATTCGATGGCAGTGGATACATTTTTGTGGACACACTGCATTAAATGAATATTTTAGTGCTAACAATTACATAGTTGGTGGAATTACATGGGAACTATATGTTGGATAAATAAAATAGTGAGTATTGAACTATTTCGAGAATTAGATGAAAATTAAATACAGCATTGGCAAGCAGAATGAGGAATGATTTGTTAAATAATAGTTATTGGCAAAAATTAAAATAAATCAATTAAATACACACTACACAGAGTATAGTTTACATTTCACACATCTAGTATAGGGACTCATTGCATGTATGCTATAATTAATGAGAGAATTGAAAGCAAACAGAGAGACAATGGAACAGAGTTTGCATAATCGTGTCTCTGAAAGAATTATCAGCAACAAACAATGTAATTACGAATGAATCAATAGGATATACGTAAGCCATAATATACATTATACAGTAACTATAACTTGAAAGAGAATTTACCATCTGAAAAGGTCATAATATTTAATAACCAGAAAACCGAAAATCCAGAAAAAAAAAGAATTTGAAGAACTGAAAATAGGGCAAATCATTAAAACGGATCAACGAAAGTTGGATAGATGAAAGAACGGAGAAAAAATAAACATGAAATGAAAACCAGAAAAAAATAGGAAAATCCAGAAAACAGAAGTTTTAGGAAAACTGCGGCAAAAAGCGAAAAAAAATTTAATCAGCAAGAAAAATTAGAAAAACCGAAAAAAATATGGGAAACTGAATAGAATGGAAACCAGAAAACCTGAAATTCAAGGAATAATAAAAATTTGGCAATCAATAAAACCCGGCACAACAGAAAAATCAGGAAAAAAACGAAAATTATGAACGTAATTCACCGATAAGATTCGATGACAATAGAAAAATTTGACAATAGACAATAGAGACACATGACAATCAAGAAATCTGGGAATCTGATTGCAAGAAAATTACAAGTCCAGATAACAGTAGAATGAGGATCAAAATATATAATTTCCAGAAAAAGATATTCAAATAATAAAAACGCGGGACTAAATAATCAAATAATTGAACAGAGAGTAAAATCTTGAAATCTAATCAATAAAACAAAAAAATTTCAAATAATTCAATCAGGATGATTTTTTCGAAAATTTGAAATAATATAGTCCCTATTTAATGACGGGGATAATTTCTTATAATATTGAATTCGGAATATAAAAATGGTTGTATCGTTTTCCAACACTTCATAAATTCGAAAAAATATTATTTTTGATCATCATCTTTCGAATCGATAATAAAACTATTATATATTTACCTCAATATATGAACCAACGTAAGTCGAGTCATGTATATGAAACACCTGTACTCTATTGTCTATAGTTTTTTATTTATTTTTATCTTTAACGTTAAATATGATTAATATTAATCATGATCGTCTAAAAACAGACAATCTTCATATTATATAACATTATAATAATTGTGTTTTCATTTGCTATATTTTTATATATCCTTCTTTGTAGAATGACATTCCTTCATTCAATTTTCTTGGCTTTGTTCTTTTTATGACATATTCTTCACTTAGTTACTATTTAATTTGTTCTGTGACTATCTATCTTAGATACTCCAAACCGACTTTTTCTCTTTAGTTCCACAGACAAAAGATCTCGAGTGTAGTTTTATTGTCCTGATACAAATACACTCACTGGGCACTTGGACCTTTATTGGGGACTGGTCCAGTGGTTCACAAAAGAATTCAGATACTGGTCACTATGTGATTGAAAGTTAAGTGGATGATTTAATGTCGAAGTTACATTTTATTGATAACATTGAAATGTACGAGTTATAATTTATTATTAGCTCCATATGAATATTAAATGTACTAATTACAAAATATTATTACATTATAATATCATAAAGGGATGTAATTATTCAGTATCAGCTCCAATTAGAGTATGCGTTGAATAAAATGTTCTAGTTAGTCTCTTTGGGTGAATGATAATTAATTAAAGTAAATATTTAATAGTTGCTCTGATAAAAGAATAAAATTGTATGTACTAAATTAATAATAGCGCTATTGGAAAAATTTATGTGGTATTCAAGAATTATTAACAACTCTATTGAAAGTTTTTATGAGACGGTTACAACATGGAATCTGTTCCATTGGATGGTTAAATATTTAAAATTATATAGGATATGAATAGAGCCCGGATATAAATTCCCAACGAAGGTAGTCGAAATATAAGTGAAAAATAGTCGCATAGTCGCAAAAATATAGTAGGTATTATAGCAGAGTTTGTCCTAAAAAAATATTCATTACCTTTCAAACTCCTTTATATAAACTTTGACAATTATTTTTCCCTGGAACTGACCATATCATTCATATTTATTCGTGAGTAGTCATTGTTTTTTTTTCTATTCGTTTTCATTACACTCTCACTAAGTCCTCACATAGACTTTTATATAATCATAACCAATTTAATATTGATATTTTTTCTTCATGAAAACATTCTTCCAATGAAATATTGGCTAGGGAACTCATCTCGAAAGAATAATTTTCTATTTAAAGTCAAAATAATAATCACACATAAGAAACAAGGGCGGGGCTAACATCTAACTAAGCTGCTAGGGGTTACATTTAACTAATTATAGTGAGACATTTATTCAAAAAACAATATGTTTTTAGTCGAATGCATCAAATATAGCAATATAATCATTCTTTTGATATTCATTTATTAGGTTATAAAACTAATTTACTGTTTCTTATTTACGAACATCTTTCTGTTACATGACTGACATTAAAAAGTCTCATTGGTTTAAATGTCATACACGTTGATAAAGGATTGCGTCAATCATCTGATCTGACATTACGAAAATGTAATGGACTTTCAAAGCAGCGTTTTATCACGTTCATCATAATGCAAATTAACAATGAAGACTTGAAAAAGGTTCACAGCAATCGTAAAGTGGGTTATACTGAAATATAACTCTCAGAATTTCATAATTTAAATTGCTTTTCTATTCATACCCAAGCAACCATGACACATTGTGTCAACATAGGTATTAGATGGTTAGATGGACATGAGATGGCAGACTGAAGAGTAACCTAGAAATTAAATGGGGATAATGTGGGTTTTCATTCAAGTGGAATGTTATCTTGGGAGAAGGTTGGTTCAATATGGTGATTCCATCCCTTTGCAATGTTATATTCGCTCAACCTGATTAATATACAGCGTATCAAAATAATTGGGCTTAGACTTGATTAACATATTAAATATGTCTTTGGCCAATATGGTTTCAACATAACAGCCAATGATGTCACCATGTTTGCCCATTTTGCAAAAAAAACACACAGTACTGATACGATGTGTCAACATATCGTGCCCACATGGAAACCCGTTAACTTGTGTTGGTTTGGTACTAATGCCTAGTTTTCGAGTACTTCGAGTGTTCGGTAAATGAGTGGTTAACCTATTATCGAAATTGAATTAAAGTAATTGAAATATTGTGAATGCAATCATTTTCCTAAAAGGAAAATATGTCCGATACAACATTTATAATAGGGTTGTATCTAAAAATATTTTATGATATTCTTATATTCATAATAAATTACGATTTATTGTATATAAATATTTATTTTTGAATAGAAAGCCTATTATAGGATATCATTATTTTGCAATAGTACAATGTAGAATCTTAAAGTGTATTTCCAATGCACTTTGAACTACTCAATTTAATAACAACAAAAACAATAGTGCACCCATTTAGGAACAGCATAAGGATGACGAGTCCATTCGTCGAAAGCACTTTTGCTGAAAACTCTTTCGACGAAAACACTTAAGCCCCACGACACTTTAGATGAACGACACTTTTGAAAATTCTATCTGTTATAAAATGAAGAGATATTGCACACCTGAGGTTAGAATTGCCCCCCCCCCCCTCCCCTCAAGGCCCCTCTCCCTCTCAAGTGACGGAATGTTTACTTTACTGTTTTATACTATAAATAATTATACCTTATTTTGCTAGAAAATTGTCATATTTTCGGGGAAAGTGTCATTCGGCTCGAGTGGCCTTTGGCGAGAGTATTTTCAGCTAAAGGATTTTGGATGAAAGTGGTTTCGCCGGAAGGACCTAGAACGCAGCACCAGTACTGTTTCAAAGAATATGCTATCAACTACATATTATACAGTCAATTATTCCTCTTTATAACAGAATGCAAAATTCTCAGTTAATTTGCATGAAGTTCTTTAAGCAAGAGTTGCTACCGTAAAACCGAGAGTGCTACAATGAAAGATAAAAACACCATTCTAATAAAAATCATTTAAAATATAGTGAAATATTTATTATGCGAAAAAAATCCCACGTATTACACACATATTCAAAAGATCGGTACTCACTATATCTTTCCTATAAATTTCACATCAGAGTAAATAGGTCTTAATAAAACTATTTATTTGATTAGGTTTCATAATAACCCAATATATGATTTGAGAATCTAACAAAATAATAGAAGCAAAGAATGCACAGGAAGGGAGATAAAACTGCTACTCCACCTTTTCTTCAGTTCTTAATCCCTGTGGAATTTTGCATCGTGAGGTTCTTTATTAAGAAATGTCTAATCATGAATGCAATCTGGATATGAAGAGTGGAGCTTTATGACAGCTATAAGAGTATTATTCATGTAGATTTTAGTTTGGAAAGAATATTAGATTCTGACAATATTACCCTTTATAGTGCAGCTGAAACAAAGTTTGTAAAGAAAAAATAATAATAAGAATAAGAGACTATCAAATTATAAAGAAAAAGAATAAAAAATGGGAACAATTCGAATTGTATGCATTGTCTTGTGATAAAGTTAATGATGAATAATTATTATGTTCCTACGAAAAATTGCTAACTAACAAAGAATTACAGTTTATATGTTTTTATTTCCATTTCAGAACGCGATAGCTATTAACCCTAATGAGTTTGACGTGTATTTTTCAGGCACATACTTTTTTAATTACTTTATATCTCTCAAGTCATTCATTTAAATTTATCGGCCTTCCTTGACTTTGTTCCTACATATGTATATACAAAATATATTTCCGTATTTAAAAGTTAGAAATGAATATTTATGTATTAATTGTTATATAGTGACACCTATCTCTCAGTTGCCAATGACATATTTATTATTCATTTCTCCTTAGATCTTCAATATTTTTTACTTTAAATCTGGTACACATTAGTTTAGTTTACATACTAACAACTTGTAATGAATACAGTAACAAAGGTATATAAATAAGACATGCTCATCAGGGTAAAAATTGTGAAAATAGAAACTTATGCAACGTGAATCAAACCATTCACGATAATTTACAGAATAGTTCGTATATTTCTTTCCAATGGGTTTTCAAACCACTAAAGAGATGAATAGAAACAAAAAAAATCAAGCATAGATGTATGAGCATTTTATGATTAAATATTAGGGCTCAAACACACTACAAGCGGCCCGAGCGGAGCGCCATTGATGTTGTTCGGTATTCGTATGCAGAGACGCTTGGCTGTTCACACTGAGAACAATAATATTAATGACGCTCCGCTTGTAGTGTGTACGTACCTTTATACAGACTGGAAATTTTGATAATATTTTTTCAGGCAGTATTTTATTTTTCTATGTTATACAGCCAGCGCAATTGGTCTTATTTTTCATTGGAAATTATTTTGTTTACATACTGATAATGGAGATTATAGAACGGATTACCTATTCTTATATATCTTTAGAATTAAAACTAACTCATCTCGATTATGAAATGCATTTAATTTATTAGATACTTATAAGAATTTTATTTGGTAGTGATTTATAGATCGGTAATGTCTTCCTTTGCCAACAATATATTTTCATTTAATTATTGAGCGTCTGAAAATAAAGCCTAAAATCCTACTTTATAGCACAACTCCGCAGTCAAATCACCGGCTAAGTCCTTCATAGATCCCCTAATTTATTTCCTGGAAGAGTTCAACAGTGAAGAAGTACAGGATTCAAATCTTTTTAATTCACAGACTAATAAACAAAATGTCAAACAAAATTGCTGTCGTACCTCATGTAGTACACGATCATCGACCATATCAATTGCCTATTGTCGGGCACTTCAAACTCTCTATTTCATTTCGCAAATAGGACTAGAAGATGCAAATTAATATCAGTTAGTTAAATTAGTTCTTGCTGTCATTCGTGTTGCTGACTGGTCATTATATGATGTCAATATTTTAGTTTTGGGTCATAGGAAACATTAACTCTTGTACTGTTTCTTAAATTGAGTCTATTAATTGATAAAACATGATAAGCAAAGATCGATGTAAATGTATTAGTAGATCATAGAGTTCCGAACATATAGACTATATCTCATATGTATAAGTACTGTATAATTATAAAATGAAACAAAAAGTAAAACTAAACATTCCTTAATTTAGTTTTTATGGAATCAGTATATCTAATGGGGTAATATTTTATTTTCTGTTCGGCTGAAAATAAAACTGACTGCCGGAAATAATATATGATTTACTTTGAAAAAGAACATTCTAGTGATAAATAGCTGAATTTTCTGGCGAGTCATTGACTCCATCTGACTGTGTATATATTCATAATTGGTCTATTCGTTGGTCTGCTGATAATATTCATAAATAGAATTCAAGCAATAGCTTATTAGTTATAATTAATATATAGTGTTTAAAAAATCTGTATACAAGTAAAGCTCGTACAATGACATTATCGTACAGATATAGTGGTCGATGTTAGGTCAGAGAATTATTCCAATTGGGGATTTTATCTTTGCAAGTTTTCTTCAACAGCAATTCATAGAAACACTAGCGAATTTTGAAAACGATCTCCGATTATTATTAAATCAGAATAATAATGAAAATTTTATAATAATTAAATAAATAAATGCAAAATACATGAAAATCATGGAAATTGTATTGGAAAATTGTAACACGATCAAATTACTGGAAACCTGATAAGCAATACATTGAGTTTAGATCGAAGATTGTAATTACTCTGAATACAGTCAATGCAAGATTAGATAGTTAGTAGACGAATAAATATTCTAAAGAGGTCGTTGTAGGAACTTTCTGGCTCTTTTTTTTCTGTCCTTTGTGGGGAGAGTCTGTTTTAAGATCATCCGTTGTACGAGCTTTCCTAGTATACTTATATGTATATCCAAGTCTATGATTTATTGCGATCTAGAAAAATATAAAAATGGAGATATTGTTGAAGGAAAATTGAAAATATTCTGAAGAAAGCCATATATCGGATGTATCTTAATTAAATAGATACACTATTTGCAATGAACATACAGTTATTTCAGCAGGAACATTTCGTTCAAGTAACTAATTTACGATCATTTATTTAATTATGTAAAAAAAAACATTTGAAGATTCGTCACACAGTTTACTAACCCCCCCCCCCTATTAAAGAATCAATCATCATAAATTCATTTCGACTGATATTATATCCATAATTCCATGATCTGTGAACCTAATTGAGTTTTTGCGTATTGCAACCTCCTTCTTCTTTTAAAACAGATCCTCTGGCAGAGAGGTATTCTGTTTCTGAAGATTATTTCTCATACATGATCAATGCAAATATTATACCAAAAAAACTTCAACTTCCATATACGTAGAATCTAAACAAAATATTTTGTCAAGCAGTTAACAGTTTCATGTGTGAATTGCTAATGATTTGGCTTTGAGGTTTAATCAGCTTCCAATTTTTTTCAAAGTATCCCTATGCTAATAGTGTACGGTAACTGCCATGAGCTAGCTAAAAAAAAATCGAACAAATCTGCTTACTGCTAATAATTTCAAATAATAACGACCAATATTAACGGAATAAAACACTAGTCTTTGTTATTCATATCACATTTTGTTAATACAAACATCACTATATTGTTGATTTTTAGTATTGGGTTATGTGCAATTGCAAACTATCCTAAAATATAAAGTGTCGGACGGAGTATCACTGCACACAATCCCGCAAACTCTGTATTTACTCATAAACTGAATGTACTAGAGAAATTATTTTTCTCGTGATGGAATAATCTTGAATAATAATGGTTTTCAACCAGTTTCGAAATAATTCCTAAATAAATGAAATACTTATAGGCAATATTATTGTATAAGGGTATTACTGCGCATATGAAGGAATATTAATACGCATCGCATACATAAAAAACTCCTCTCTCCAACCTAAATCCCCCTCTCCCCATCTTAAAACCCTTCGTCCTCATTTAAATCGTCTTCTTTTCTTATCTAAATCCTCCTCTCCTCCCATCAAAATCCTACTCTCTTCCATCTGAATCCCCTTCTCATCCCATCTAAATCATCCCCTTCTCATCTCATCGAAATATTTCTCTCTTCCCATATATAAATCTTTTTTCCCCATCTGAACTTCCCTCACCCTAATTTACCCCCACTATTCCCCATCTAAATCCCCCTCTCCTCCATCTAAATATCTGTGTTTTTCTATTTACATACCCTCTCCCCAATCTAGTTGTCCCATACTTTTTAAACAAATAATTATTTAATGAATCTGCAACATATTTACCACCTAAATTTTCATCAACTATGTAGTAGGTTTATTGATCGTAAGTTTATTGTTAATCAATGTTTTAACTCAATAACCTCCCCCCCCCCCCACCTAAATACCACCTCTCCCTATCTTGATTCCCCTACATCAAGTAGCATAGCTACAACGAACGTAAGTTTTTGGTCTATCAGTATTATAATTAAATAGCTCCTTATTCAATGTTCATGCCTTTATTAAAAGAGCTGTACACTAATAATTTTTATATTCTTATACAGACAAATATGGTTATTAATGATGCGCAGGGATTCCTCTCTACCTTTCGGGGGCATCACTGCGCACAGCTGTGGCGGGAAAACAGTTAGAACTGAGAAGTGGAAAATTTGTCATAATGAACTGGTTATGTGTGTTTTGACATATTGAAACAATATGAATCTATAAATCTCCGTTCTACAGTTAACGGAAAGTTTGTGGGATTTAAATATCACAAGCGCAAATTATTTTCTGATCGTTTTGAAAGCACCATGCACATACATCGAAACTTAGCTCTAGTTGCTTAAAATGAAGGTGCAATCAAATTCAGGGTAAATCAAGTGTTTTTTAAATTACAAGAGTTACGGAGTGATACACCATTAGAAGGAGTGATACACCATTAGAAGAGTATGCGCAGTGTTACCCCGTCCGACTTTAAACCTGATTTGTGTACAATATTCTGTTGAAAATATTTCAGTTTTATATCTAATTTTAACCCTAGTGAGTTTGACGTGTGCTTTCTATGCACATCCTTTTTAAATTACTTTATATCGTCATGTCACTCCATTAAATTGATCGGCCTTTCTTTATATTGCTCTTACATAAATACCAAATATTTCTGTGTATTTATATATTACAAAATATTTACGTGTCAGCGTTAATAACGTAAATTATGAAATTAATTGAACTGTTGTGACGTGGGGCAAAGTAGAAATAAGTACACTCATGTGCGACCTGTGATTGGGTCACACTCCACTTAATCACAGCACTGATCTCTTAGTTGCCAATGCCTTAAATACATATGTATGTATTTTTCCTTTCATGTTAAATAGTTTTACTTGAAATTTGGTACTCATTAATTTAGTATATATACTAACAATTTGTAAAAAATACAGTACCGTAGGTTTATAAATAAGAAATGCTTTTTCAAAGTACATAATCAAACTTTCCTGTTCATTCTGATAGTCAAACTGATTACGGTTAATAGTCATTTATATTCAAATGACAAATATTAATTAATATACAAAATTATTGTACAAACTATATTTAATATGATAATTTCTTCCTCTGTTTCTGATTTGAAAACAACGTCGTCTACATATTTTATTTATCAGTTTTAGTATTTTAGACGTCGCTTCATTACTCTCAATCCATCTCTGGTCAAATTCGTGAGTTACAAACAGCAATCGGACAGAGCGCCATAAAGGGTCACAATTTAGGAGTAAAAACATACCTCGTCATTTTCAGATATTGATATAATTTGTACACCACGTACACAAGGAAAAGATAAGTGGCATGTGTTTTACCTGTATTTTAAAGTTCAGAATGTTCATTTATCATTAGGAAAAATGTGATATGGATCCAATCTCATTCTTAATCTGCGACTATTCTATAACATTAAAATTATTTTGGATGTTTTTAGCAGATATATATTGTCTTAACTTTCAAATGACCTTTTGTTCGATATTGTTGTATTGAGGCAGAAAACTTGAGATTCGTATCGATTCTGAAGCATTATTCTAGTTATGTATATCCCTTTTAATTTATCCAATACATTTTGAAGTATTATAATCATAGGTAATCAGAATTTATATTAAAATTGTTTTCTAATCGAATAAAATCAATTTTATAAGCGAAAAATACTCGATCTAACTTCGTGTCAATTTATCGGATAATTTGTTGCTAGATAAATTCTACCCGTTCTATTAAGTATATTTACACCAAGAGTTCACTTCTCATTCTCGACTTCTGAAGCAATCTTATCGAATTAACATCTTGACTTCTAACAAACTTGACACAAAAAATAGTTTTTGTAATTAGTCGATGTGGAGCTTATTGGTCTATAATAATCAGAATATAGGAACAGTGAGTCAGCAAGAGACTCAAGTCATTTTGTTTGTTCTTGGAGATGCTTCGTCATATTTACATGAACGATAATAGGTAAACAAAAAAAAATATTATTAAGAATGAACTTGAGAACTAATAGTATTGATATTCGCATAAATGCCTCAATACATTCACCATTAGCAAATAATATCCGAAATTATATATCTTTTATTGCTCTGTGTGTATTATTATAAACCATTATCTCCAAGTTTATGAACGTATAAATATTTGAGTTACATTCAATGATCAGAAAATATGCCTATATGACATAATTATATTTAATGAATTCATTGAAATAATGGAGGTTTATTTTCATAGAATATAAAACACATATATAATATACCTATATATTATTTTTATTTTATTGGTTTACAATCATTACAGTCATTACAATACATATACATTTTACGAATAGACTGATTGAAGTTGTTCTTTCACAAAACTAAAGTTAATATACCTTATATAATCACTGCAGATCATTTGTTTCTCACATGTTAATCTCTAGTCTTATAACTACAGATTATAAACTCGTTAATCTTAATCTCTTAAGTCATCAGACTTGAAACGAATCAAAGGATTCTTTTGCGTGTTGTTTAATTCTTAGGAATTACTTTAGGTTTATTAATTAACTAAATAATAAACTATGGTTTGGGACCGGAATTTTCGGCAACTTCTTTATCTTTTCGAGGGTTGTAGTACATTTATGATTTTATTCTGACTTCTGAATATGATTGTTCTATAATATTAATTTTTTTATCCATTATACATATAATATTTCCTAAGAATTTTTTTTTTAAATTTATATAATTTGTCACCTTTAAGAACGTGTTGAATAGTCTGATTTGTAGTGTAAGTGTCAAATTTGTAATTTTTTTTAAATAGATCAATATTATCAGTACACATCATCAATCTCAAAAATTAAACGATAATCTGACAAAACTTTTCATCTATTTAATATATTAAATTAATACATTTCATTTTATCTTCATTATAATATCTAATATTACTATGTTTCCGAATTTTTAAAAACCGTTACCATTGTTTTAATCAACTAATTTATCGTTAGGTAGATTATGAATTGCTATCTTTGTGGTATTTATTTCATGCATCTATACATATAATGAAGTAGAAAATTGAGTAAATATGCAGTAGTCATAAAGAAAAACTTTCGCTTTTCATTTTCCTCTTGACCAATCCATATGGTACCATTGATAACTTAGATTTGAAATCCTGATGCAAGAATAAAGGTTTTCACACATCACATTGAGATTAATTTTGGAAGCCCCTCCATCATAGATAAGCATTTTTTTTTAAATCTATAATTAGAATACAAAGCTGGTCAATTGAAAATTCCAATTTGAGAGCAATGGTGTGTATTCATAAATCGATAGGCATATAATTTATTTGGTTCGTTTGTAACGTCATACCTTGATGGATTAATTAGTCAGATTGATGAGAATTATCAGTGATCCCTTTGATTGCCCAATTAGGTTTTTTGCAACTCTTTTGTGCAGAATATTTCATTTCGCTAATGATTAAATCGATATATCAGGCAGGTATAAATATGAACCATAAAAGAAACCCCATATTACTCACCGGAGACATTTGATTATACACACAGAGAATGGATTAGTTGAATCAAAACAAATTAGATTTGTTTTGAGTCATATGAATAGGTTATTTTGCGCCTACCTACGTGGTGAGTTGCAGGTACTACTTAAAAGTAGTCAAATTGACGTGGGTTGAAAAAAAACAGTCGTTTGACCCACTCCTAAACTTAAAAAAGTTGCATCAACTCGCATAGTAAGTTAATTTATATACCAGATACATTGGATTAACAGTCTTTGTTAATCGATCTACAATACACTCAGCCATAGTTGTTTCAACATACTTTAAAATAGTAACTTTCAACTCTCATAGTAAGTTGATTCAATCTATAAAATGAATTGAATTAAGTAATGTTTGATGACACACCACATCATAGTTATTTTAACACACGTAAAAACATGAGTATAGTCCAACCATCTCACGTAATAAATTGATTCAAAGCATAAATAGATAACCCATTATGTATGAGTAAACTTTTTTCTCTGTGTAGTACATTAGAATTGGAAAATTTGTGGGAAATTTTTTTCTATAACCTAAAATTTGGTCCAGACCTCCCATGTAGTATGTATGAATAATACACAAAAAAAGTGCAATCGATTGGACAGTGGGAAACCTCATTTTCAGATCTCCAAAATTCTAGTCGAATTCACGAATTAGTCAAAATTAAATTTTTCCGAATAAGGTCATGTTATATATCATTTTTCAGCATTTCTTGTACTGATTAACTTTTTAAGAGAACTTACTTTTAAACTAAACATATAAAGAATTACCGTAACATTATTGGACAATAAAGCATTTGATATTACAATAATAATATATTCTTTCAATATTATAGATAATACGTCAAAAATATTGTTGTCATCTTTAGTTTCCGGTGCATCATCACTGTTGTAGTCATCAACTATTGAGATTACCTGCAATATACAACAAAAACTGGATGTAACTGCACCCAAAAAAACTTGAGCGATTGAGCATTAAACTCCTCGGCATTCACCACATGTTGAGACGAATTGGACACCACACTTTCGATACGAGCATGTTTTCGAGACACATGAGTTTTTCGTATCCAACTTTAAAAAGAAAAAAATCTGATTCATTCTATTTTTTTATTGTTAGGCTAGTTGTAAAATTTATAAATCCATGTAATAAAACTTTGAAACATAAACAACTCAGGGTATATATATTTTACCTTGCATTTAGATCTAATGACTTTCATCAGTGACTGTGGTGCGATTTGGTCATCTTTCATCACCGGAGCAATAAAAGCGTTTTCTTATTTCTGTCACAACTCTTTTGGCTGAATACTGAAATCGTTGATAATGGACCATTGTATGAGTTGATAATGCATTCGCAGGTCATGCTAGTGAGCTGTCTGTTCGGTTGGCGGAAGATTTTCTGGATTAATGATTGATTCCCTTGTGTGCCAAATCTGCACACTTCTGATATCTACAAACGGTTACAATTTGATCCGATTGATTTCTGCTACTCAACTTCAGATTGATCACTCCATGAGCAACAGAATATTATAACTTGCTCATCAATGATTCAGATTTGGTGCTCATATCGTGAATATTTGATCTCCCCTTTCCAACTATTGACGACATTGGAAAGTAGATGTCAAGATGGTCCTCACCGTTCCTGGTGAACCAATATTAGAGCGATAACGGTATCATCTGCAACAGCTAATGAAGATGTTGACTTCGACTTATCAAGATATCAGCATCACCAGGACAATGAGTTTCTTTGATGTTTGCCCTCCTAAGATCGATTTACAGAAAATGTATCAATTCTGCCTTGTTCGTGGTGTAAGAAAATAAGAAAGCTCTTGTGTAAAAGGATACATGGTTGTCTTCTTCGAACTGAACATTAAACTTTGTTGTATGATGTTTCGGCACTTGTGTTCTTGACTTTTGATGTTTTCGTCTTTTAACCATCAAATATCACCTCTGCTGAATTATCATAATATTTCTTCACATGCATTATGTAACTATAAGCAGATGAAATGTATTCGTCTCTCTTTTGCCAACTGATTCTGTGTAGCAATGCTCCTACATCAATGTCCTACATCAATGATGAAGTGGCTGTTTTGCACAATGTCTTTCTTTGGCATTGCCTCTTATTCTAGCATGATGACCTTTGCATAGTAACAGTTTATCAGACTTTCTTATAATTCCCTCTTTAAACATTGACATAGGTTTTGTGGTTGACGTCAGTTCATATCGAAAGAAACGCTGAATGTTCCCTGCTAGATTGGTGATCGTTACCATGAGATGAAATAAAGCCTTTGGGTCAGGTAACCTCTCACTTACCTTTTGTCAGATGTAATTACGAAGCGATGCAACAGACTTCAACTGTTTGTTCCTTTTAATTAAGGCTTGTTTAACTTTTTGTTACACATTCTCTTCTGGATGCCGTTGTCGACTCATACCATGGTTCATGATCAAAGACTTCAATATTCAGACAAAAAAGTAGTTTTATTGTTCCGGTGATGAGAGATGACTAAATTGCAACACAGTCACTGATGAAAGTCATTAGATACAAATGCAAGGTAAAATATTATATACACTGAGTTGTTTATGTTTCAATGTTTTATACCATGGATTTATAAATTTTACAACTGGCCTAACTATAAAAAGAGAATGAATTCAACTCTTTTCTTTTTAAAGTTGGTTACGAAAAACTCATGTGTCCCGAAAACATGCTTGTATCGGAAGTGCGGTGTCCAATTCGTATCAACATGTGGTGAATGCCAAGGAGATTAATTTAATACTCAAACGCTCAAGTAGTAGTGACAAAAAGATTTTAAAGGATTTTTGGGGTGCAGTTACGTCCAGTTTATGTTGTATATTGAAGGTAATATAAACAGTTGATGACTACAACAGTGATGATGAACCGAAAATATAAAATGACCACCTTATTTTTGACGTACTATCTATAATATTGAAAGAATATATTATTATTGTAATTTCAAATGATTTTATTGTCCAATGATGTTACTGTAGCCTTGTATATGTTTAGTTTGAGAAGTAAGTTCTCTTGAAAAGTTAATCAGTATAAAAAATTCTAAAAAATTATGTATAACATGACCTTATTTGGAAAAATTTAATTTTGACTAATTCGCGTATGTGACTAGAATTTTGGGGATCTGGAAATAAGGGTTCCCAATGTCCAATTTTTGTGTAATCTACATACTTCATGGGAGATCTGGACCTAATAATAGCTTGTAGACAATGTTTTCCCTCAAATGGTGATCTTAGAGCCAAATCTCCCCTATATACTATTAGTATACGCTTTGCGCACGACACTATGAATCTTGTATAGAAGATATTTCAAATTACAATGTTTGTGGGTTGTAATTGAATAGAAAACCAAAATGTGCAAATAAAACCTTCTTCAAAAATATGATGACTGTAGTTCACATTCATTTAGTAATTAAATTTTCAGAGCACTAATTTTGGTGCTGTGTAGAATTTAAATTAGTTCTCCTATAAGTAAAGGCTCTTAGTTGATTGTTTTTTTTACTGTGATGTTTCACTTTAGTTGTTTCTACGACGACGTATATATTTTAGAATATTTTATCTTCTTTTTAAACATTCTCAGTTTATTTTATTTTCCATTTTGTACTAACAGTTTTTTTTTATAATCCCAACACATAAAATAGTAGAGTTATTCGAAAAGTCTAATGAATGTTCATTACTTAAAAAGTTATAACTCGTTTTTAATGATCTTTAGGTGGAATATATTTTCCTTTAAACATATTCATTATAACATATGTTGACATATTTAATTATTCCCTTAACACAATAATGGATCGAATAAATGAATCTATGAAATTCGTTTTCTGCCATAATACATTACTTGGAGAATACCCATTTTCAATATTTAGCTACAAAATCTATTGAGGAAAGTATTAATCTTCAGAACTGCTGGGTCATTTTTCATCCATAAACTTTTGAAATAAATTAAGGGGTTTCTTTTCTTTCTGCAGAGGCGAGAAGTTTAGTAGGTAGTATTCTCACATACTGCACTGAATGAAGAAAACCTGTAAGTCGGGATATTTCTTTAGTCATCGTTAGACATTATAATAAGTTATAAAAGATTCATCTAGAGACAACACAAAATAGTATTTCACTACATTAAATTATCACAGATATGCATGACAATATCAACAGTGATATTAAAATTACGATATAATTCGAACAATATTTATCGTACTCGATAACAATAGATGAAGAGTCAATAATGTATATTTTTTCGATTAGACTTTGAATGAAGATACAATAATTGTAGGAATCTAAATCTTTGGAAACGATTTTCATCGCAGGCTAAATCTTGAATTCAGGACTTTTAGTTGTAATTTCGTTTTCCGACTCTAATATTCAATAATTACTAATTAGCATGGTGTAAGAATTCTCACTTTATTCGAGTATTGTGATGAATATCGATTGCAGACCGAATTTTAGACCCTTGTTGATTGTATCAATTACGTCGGAATGAGATGATAGAAATATTGTTCCTCGTCGTATCTACTAGAGCATGCCTTGTCTAATGAAGTAGGGAACTAATAGAATGATTAGAAATACTATCTGATATTAATTTATGCAATCAATATTCATGTTAGGAAAATATTCAATAATTGATATGACAAAGTAGCCAATAAAAATACACAAAAAATGTGTAAATGTAGCGAATATATTATACCGAATATTGAGAGTTTTCCTACTTTCATCCCACATAGGTAAGATGAGAAGACGAATTTTAAATGGCCTGATGAAAAAAACTCAAAATTGTTTTATATCAGCCAGTATCATTTCTTCAAAAAAGTTATCAAAACCGGATAAAACATGAAAACCTTCATGTTTTAATCCTTGAAATTAATTTTGCATACAATTCTTCTTTCAAAATATATTCATTCAAGTAGACTGCAGTTTTATTGCAAAATCTCACTACTTGGAATTGAATTGTAAGTGAATTCACATTCCCTAGTCAATAAAACCATTTTATTGTTATTAGTCAACCATTAATACGATTGTTTGAAAATATATTCGTTCCATAATTTTAATTTCTACACTTTATTTTAGTTGGTGATATGATTTCTTGAACTCCTATGAACAATTATTTACAATAAATTCAATAATTTTATTAACCACAATTTTTTTTTCTGCAATGAAATTACCACTCTCGATAGTCGTATCTAATAATTACATATATCTGAAACATTTAAAGATAAAGAAGCTGTCAAATGTGATATTTCATTTATATATCAATTGCCTTCATTAGTTGATTATCATATGTTATATTTTGTAGACTTGTGTACGCAAATCTTGATGGATTGACGATTGGCTTATTTAGATGGAAATTAAAGTAGGCTTCTCTATTGGCCGATTATGTATTTTTTTTGTGCAATTAAAATATTACAAGTTATTTTCCTTAATATTGAATAAATATTGATCACATATTGAATATTTGGGAATATATAATATTGTGAATAATCTTTGTCAATTTTCTTCTATTTTTAATTAAATTAAATGTTTAATTCAAGAGCTCATATAAATATAATAAAAATTATATATTGAGTAAAATATATAAATCTTTTGTAAAAAATTATAGTTTCACCAACTATAAATGTTTTATCAATAAGTTTATGAAAAAGTAGGATGGATTATTTAATTCTCTAGAAGATAAAATATAATTCGTTAAATGATTGTGAATGTATAATAATTGTGTTTGTTATTTCATTGCAGTAACTGTGATATATTTTTTCCTTTACTTAGCTACAATATAGCTATCTTATAAAATAATGAAAGGATATATTTTACGGTTAACTTGTGAAGAAAGGACATAAAAAAATTATTACAAAAAAACATATAGCCACTTATAAATTGAACGAACAGTTTTTTTTTAAGTTATATTTATACATAATTTCCATAAATTGGTATATAATTATCATAAAATAATCAGTATCCTACAAAACACTTTTTCAAATCTTTCCATATATTATTTATATTGGCTCCAGTTTCAAATCCAAATTTCTCCATTTCAAATAAATTGTCGCAATTTATTCCAGGTGAACATTCTGTGGGTAATTTCTAGTCTGAACGGACCAATAAGTTGGAAAGTCGGAGACTCAAATGTAAAAAAAAAATAACTCACACTCCATCATACTCTGAATATAATAGAGGAGAACCGGGAGCATTCGGACACTTTTTGTGAAAAATGAATAATCCGTAAACTAATTCGAATTTTACTATATAAAAATTTCAATATGTAGATAATTCACTTTACTTCAATTTGTATTGAGACTGTTTTACAGTTTAAACAGTCATTCGAAAGTTATAAGACAAAATGTAAGAGAGATTCAAGTGTCCGAATGCTCCTTCCTAGAGAGACTTCGGACAAGCTGTGAGGATGATTCGGACACCATAAAAATGGTTCAAATATTGGAAATTTGGGCAATTAAACGATATGATTGAATTCGGATCTACTAATTTAATTGAAATAAACCATAATGTCTTGTTATTATCATTAATAATTCATCGTATTTGAAATCTTATCATATTGTTTTTATTGTAATGACTGAACATTTTCTACAACACAATATAGATAGCCCATGAGTAATATGTAAGAAATTATCCTTATATTTAATAGCTATATATCAAAAGCAAATTATATAACTATTGCTATTTACTTTAGGTATAACTATTTCCTTTTTCTTGGAATTCACCATTGTGACGTAGTTAGTTTACTTTCCTATAACGTCTCGGTGTATGGGCTCTATGTTATTAGGATCCTACTCTATAAAGTATTTTCAGATTCCTTTCTCTTTGTATATCTCTTTCCACTAAATACTCATGGTACCATGCCCTAGAACCACCTTGCCACTATGGTTCCGACCTCAGGCCTCTGGTCCAAGCTTAACTGTATTTAAGGGTAATAATGGTAAAGTAATTAACACTTAAAGAGATTATATTCATTGGTCAAGCACATGTTATTACAAGTAATATCTCCACTAGAACGCTCGCAAGTTAAGGTCTCAAATAACTACGAACAGGAGATAAGGTGTGTAGCTCACGAGAGCGAATCGGTAACTGACTTGACTGTCACTTACTTACAATCATATAGGTTCGTGATGATAGCAATGCATACACAATTGCTGTGTTTGCTTTATCACATCGCTCCCCCCTTCCGAAAATTTCAAAGTTACAATTCACATTTTTCCAAAACTGCCAGCTGGTTTGTCTACCCATTGTTACTCTATATTGAACAATGTTCAGACGCTCACGCTGTTAGTGGAAACATGTATATTGGATCTCTTGAAATTTCTCGAACCGGTAATAAACATATTATTAGAAAATTGAAAAATTTGAGTTTTAATTCGTTCTAGAAATATGTAAGACTAATGTGCATTCACCAAATTTTCTTAAATTTTTAATCTTACCTATACAATCTTAATTTTGCTTTAACAATATTTTTATTTATTCTCAAAATAATCTAAGTTACTCCTACCTAATATGTCTCAGTTCAAAAATGTAACAACTTTTTCATTTTATAAACGTAATAACTTGCCTAATCTATTTGAGATCACACCCCTCCCTCCTAATATGTAGATTTTTAGTCTAAATATTAACAGAGACCTTTGATCACTCCAATACATTACACAAATTGTTACTGCATTTACATTTAAAAAAAAAATTTTTAATCAAAAAAAAATTTTCATTTATAAGAAATATATTTAATGAACTTAGTTATGTTTTATTTTAATAACCTTCCTTTTTTATTGATAAAAGTAATTTTTCATTTTAATTTATCATATGTTATGATATCGTATTTTATGATCTTTTAATGAATTTATATTCGTAATTGAATTTATATGAATTTTGATCATCTTTATCAAATTTTGAGACAGTTGTGATCTTTAAATTTAAATCTTAAAATTAACACCGAAAAAAAAAATTAAACTTAAAATTAACACCGAAAAAAAAATTAAACTTAAAATTAAATTCAATTGAAAAAACGATTATTATTAATTTTCACTTAAAATTACCCAAACTTAAAATTAAAAAAAATTTAAAATAATGATCAAATTGAGTTTGAGAAAAAAAAATCTTAAATGCTGTTAGGTTTAGTTTTGGTAATTTCGTTTTTTGGCCTTCGTTTTGCCTGAAGCATTACTATAACTGTTGTCGCCTGTATATTAACTGCCTGATCATTAAAAACATTTACTGTTCCACCTAGTTCCCCTGATCTAAAGGGGTGCTTCGCTTTATCTGATTGAAAGCTTCAGTCGCCATCTTAGACCTCAAATTCCTAATTTCGTACATTTTCATATCTTCTTCTGACTTTGTCTTTTTTGACTGATTATATCCACATACCAGTATCATCACAACCAGTAGTGTTAGAATTAACACTAAAATGTCGCTGAACAAGTCTGGTATTAGGTCGTACTTTGTAGACCCCATGTTTTTAATGGTTTGCTCCAAATGGGCCTTATTCATTGAAGATGATTTCTGGATCAGCTCCACTACTGAGTTCAGGTCAAAGTTGCTCTGAGTCTGTCCCATCGCTCCAGCTGATTACTTCTCACGACCTTGAATTACAGTTCTGTGTGTCAACCGGCTGTGAGTGGCTGAGAGTCAGTCACTGGCTGTTTATGGCTGAGGAGCTGTTGGCTGTGTGGGTAGCTGGGTCCTCTCTGCCTCACGTCACTGAAATCAAAACGATACTGTTAGATCATGGCCCCTGTTCATTTTTTAGGTATTTTATCATATTTCAGTCTCATTTTGAATTGATCATTTTTGCTTTTAAATTATTTCAGTATTTCATCCTAAATTTGAATATATATATATATATTTTTTTTTTCAAATTTTCATTCAAACAATTTTACTACTACGTTTACAGAATATAATTCATCTTATTCGTTACACCAACATATAAACACAAAATTTAAAATTAACATGCATACAACAAAAAAAAATTAATCCTCTTAAAATTATTATATGAAATTTTATATTAATAAAATTCATAATTCATCCCATCAACTTAAACTAAATACATACAAATATTACAATTAAAATTCATACAATTAAATACATACAATAATTCTCTTACTGAGCAAAGGAAATATTGTAGTTTGAACAATGAATTGTATGCTCTGTTTGTTTGACTCGCGTAAGCAAAAAAAATGTAAACATTTCTCTGACTCTTTGCATGTAACCGTGTTATATGTCACGTGTTCGTGTAAATGTAACATGTTACTCATGTTACTTCGTCTTATGTGTTCCTTTTGTGTGCTAAATGATGTTTGTTTATATTCAAATTTCTCATAATTTGATTTCCTGTTTAATGATGTTAATGAAATTATTTAATTAATTTGTTGTGAATTTTTCCAACTTAGTTAGATAATTTATATTGCTCGTATCGTTTGATGTCTTAATTGAATTATAGCTTTGTTTTTTTTTCACTTGTAATACTGTACCTGGTCCTATCCAATTTAATTGTAATTTATGTGTTTTTTGATGATTTCTAATTAATACTCGATCACCTATCTGTATAATTTTGTCTTTTCGTGTCTTATTGTGGTAAATTATGCGTTTGTTTGATTGATTAATTATATTAGCTCTTATCTGATCTTGAATAAATAGAGCTTGCCTGGCCTTGATTTTGACTATTGATTCTGATGTATCTAAATTGTAAATGTTATCCAAATTTTCTGCTTGAATGTTTGGAGATGTGTCCCTCGCATAAAGAGCGTATGAGGGTGTATCCTTCAAGGTCAAATTGACCTGATTGTTAATTGTGTTTTGGACAATATCGAGAAACATGTCCCAATTATTGTGATCTACTGTGGCTACATAGAATCTTAATAATTTGTTAATTTTCTGGTTATTACGTTCACAAATTCCATTGGAATATGCTGAGTATGGTAATACCTCACATTTGTATATCTGATGTATTTCACTGAAAGTTCTAATTGCGTTAGACTTGAATTCTTTTGCACAATCCGACATTAACGTTTTGGGATATCCACAACGACTAAATGTTTTACTTAGACAATCAATTACTGTGTTAGTTGATTTGTCAGCTACTGCGTGTAATTCGTTATATCTTGTCAACATACATATTATTGATAAAATATATTTGTTGTTCGTGTCAGTTGTTATAAAAGGTCCAATAAAATCAAATGAAACTGTTTCAAATGGTGTATTAGCTACTGGGGCAGACATTAATTTAATTGGTGTATCTAGACTTCCTTTAAGGATTTTGCAAACGTCACATCTTTTAATAAAAGATTCTATGACCGATCTTTCTTGAAAATGATAATATTTTAGTCGAAATTGAAATAGCGTATGAGCTAAACCACAATGGGTGTTAAAATGTATTGAATTAATTACTAAATTGATCATTTCATTTGGTATAACATAATTAACAATACTGGCTGCCCGAGTATCTATTTTCCGATGTCGATATAATATTCCGTCTAATATGAAAAATTCAGCTATGTTCCTAGATGTTCCTAATTGTTTTTTCTGTAATATATCCATTATTTCCTTACAAGCAAAGTCGTTTGACTGTGCAGTCTTTAGTCTGTTTAAAGTCCATGTTATGTCTTCCTGTTTAGGTATGTAGTTCAGAAATGGTTTTTCTTTGTTGATTTTATACAATTTAGATGTATCTGATTCTTGTTCGTTTTCTGAGTCTGTTTCTGAGTCATTGTCATTGTCGTTAATAATTTGTGGTACGTTTAGCTTAGCCCTCGATCTTGTGGTTGCTATATAATTTTCAATTGAATTACAACTCTCATTAGATGGTGTTAAAAGTTCACAATCATCTATTGTTTCTTCCGTTAAAGGAGTTAATCTACTAAGAGTATCGGCTACCACATTTCTCTTACCTTCAAAATATTTGATGGTACAATCATATGTGCTAGCCTCTATTGCCCACCTGGCTAGTGCCGTGTCTAAAGGCAGTTTATTACCAAAAAATGCACATAAGGGTTTGTGATCAGTTAAAATGGTAATAGGATATCCTAGACATAGATATTGAAATTCCTTTAAAGCTAGATGTATTGCAAGAAACTCTAGTTTAGTCGTGGAGTACCTTTTTTGAGTAGAATTTAATGATTTACTGAAATATGCGATGGGTCTTAATGTTTTGCTTTTGGTCGAATCTGGTTGTAGCAATGCTGCGCCAACTCCGATATTTGAACTGTCAGTAAATAAATAAAATGGTCTGGAATAATTTGGATGTGCTAAAACCGTATCTGATGTCAAAATATTTTTGAGTCTAGTGAAACTAGCCTCACATTCGTCAGTCCAGTCAAATTTAGTGTCCTTCCTTAATAGTCTATATAATGGGTCAGCTTTCTGACTAAATTTAGGTACGAACTTACGAAAATAATTCGCAAGCCCTAAAAATCGCTGAAGTTGTTTTACATCTGTTGGTCTAGATGCTTCTCTAAGTTTTTCGTTTTGGATACATCGGATGCCCTCAGTAGTGACTCGATGTCCAAGAAAATTAATTTCGTGTTTAAAGAATTCACACTTCTCTAATTTTAATCTCAAATGAGCGTCACGTAAATTCATTAGCACTTGGCCAATATCATTTAAATGTTGTTCATAAGATCGACTAAAAATTAGGATGTCATCAATAAATACGAAACATAGTTTCCCTAATACATTACTTAACGCTTTTGTCATTATTGCTTGAAATACTTTTGGACTATTGACATAACCAAATGGTAACTTTCTAAACTGAAACTTTTTACCATTTACCGCAAATGCTGAAAGTTTTTTAGACTCCTCGGAGAGTTCCACCTGGTGAAATGCACTCCTCAGATCTAAACTAGAAAATATCTTTGATCCACCTAAAGATCCAAGCATGTCGTCAACCCTAGGTAACGGAAATCCTTGTATATGGACACACTTATTTAATGATCTGAAATCTATTACGGGTCGTATTTCCCCATTCTTTTTATGAACAACGATAACCGGGAAGTTGTACTCGGACATTGAAGGTTCTATAGTGCCTTCCTTTAACATTGACCTGTTAACTTCTTCAAGTTGTTCTTGAAATTTATGTGGTATGCGGTACGGCATCTTGTTTATCACTATATTAGGATCTTTCATTACAATTGTGTGTTTACATATACTAGTAGTCCCGATTTCTTCGTCCTTTATCGTGATTACGTCTCTAAAGTCATTTAGTAACTGCATCATTTTGTCTTCATACTCTGACATTCCACATGATATGTCAGCATTAACTAACCTTCTCGGTGCTGATGGCACTGTCTGAGAATTGTTTTCTACATCAGCACTTAATGTGCTGTCACGGCTTCTATCAGCGCTTCCGTCACGTGATATTTTACACTTCATATCTCGGTTGCCATGCGTTGTAACTAATGGCTCTCCATTAATTCCAACTGCATGTTCCTTTGACTTTTCATAAATTAGTTCAGGGGTAACGTTTCGTTCAAATGGCTTTGGTTTTTCGTCACTCAACACGTTTCCTAACCTAGATTTATGAGTCCTATTATTTAAACACTCCGATATAGTCGCTATATTTACTTCGACTTGCTCTTCGTACGTTTGGAGTTTACCAACTATCATATTGTCCCGTAATATGATATCACTATCCGTCGGATTCATTACGAAAACTGGGCATATTGACACTTGATCTCCCTCTTTTTTTGTGTCTTCGATTTTTATTAGTGTTTCGGCTATCACTAAACCACTATTGAAACTTCTTTTAGCTATTATATAACTTCCTGCTTCGTTGTTTTTGACAAACCCATACAATATTTGTACGCTGTTTGCCTCAACGACTTGGCTATTTATATGAACATTTCCGTTCTTCTCGCGTTTTTTATTTTTATTCCTTGTCTTCGTGTTTACCTCGGATTTCATAACCTCCGTTTGCCCTTTTTGTTGAGGTTTAACCCTTACTTTCGCAATACTACTGCGGCTGTTTGTTCGTTCGTTTATTTGTCTTATCAACGTTCTTCGTTTTGACCTATTTGAAGTAAGGACCAGCTCAGATATTAAGCAATCTGTGCTTAATAGTTCTTTAGTAGCTATTCTACGTTTTTCCATAAACGGAATTTTTTCTTCACCTAATTTTAATATTTTCTTATCAAAATCAATTTGCGCGTTCGTTAACACGTCCCTTCCTAATATTACATCATATGGTAAGCTGTTGCTGTTGATTAGTAAAGCGTTTACTGTTTTCTTGTGGGATTTCGACATTAGTTCAAATTTTACTTCACCTTTTACTTCGGAACGTCCGTTTATGCCTTTAATAGTTACGTTTGATTTCATTATGTCCTCGTGACTCGCCTTGTAATTAAAATTACGACTGTTTAAAATCGTTCTCTCGCTCCCTGAATCTATTAAAACTTCCCAATCGAATTCTTTACTATGTAAAATTATCGTTGGCTTAGAAGTCCCTTTTATCGTATAATGACAGTCCATCAATCCGCTTAATTCATCTTTATTTTTTACTAATTGGACTGTTATATATGTTTCGCTCATTTTTTTATCCTCAACGCTTAACTCTTCTTCTTTTAATAAATCGAACTTATTTTTACATTCACAACTTGTGTTGAGTGACGATTTACCTTTGCTATTGAATTTAACGTGCACTGGATCTAATTTATTCATGTTCAATTCACTTTCGTACACGGAGCTACCGACCGTTTTCCCGTGAGACCTATCTTGTTTTTTACTTCTGTTTGTATTTACATGTTTTTGCGAAAATCCTTGGCCTGTTGAGCCCGACATTCTCTACCTATATGTCCTAATTTGTTGCATCGGTAGCACTTAATTGTTCCACTGCTGCTGTGAGGGGTAAGGGTAGGGTGGGGGATATTGTGTACGTATGCTCTGCCTGTGGGATTGTGTTTGTACCTACTTCTGCGTGCATACCTACCTGCTGTTCCTCTGTCATAAGTGTAATATGCTTCTGTATCTTCCTGCATATCCTCGTGGAACTTGCCTTGATTCTCACCCTCGGGTTTTTCTATCAAAAAAGTTTCTGTGTCATTGAAATTCTTCTTTGGTATTAGAATTTTTTTATCATGTGGCAAAGATCTTATTTTCTTCGTTGTAGCAGACAGTAAATTAGCTGTTGTCTTAAAAGGACCTTCTACGACTCCTTTGATGATACTGGGGTTGATCTGTGGACCCAATATTGTTAAATACATTGATGTATTCATGAGATCTTTTGCGTGATTTTATAATTTGCGTGTGAATGATTCATCACTTTCAGTTGCTGTCCTTATTGGAAATTGGGCGTTCATTGTGTCGTCATTTAATATAAAATCCGTGACTTCGCCTATCTTTTCTAATGTACTTAAGATGTCACTGGCAGCTGTAGTCTCGTCCTTCAATTTATTTGTGTATAATTCATGACATACACTGTAGATATCCTTACTGTCTTTCTGCACATATATGTCTTCTAGTACCGTGCATATTTCTTGGTATGTGCTATCTTTAAATGTTTTACCGTTGACAACGTTATTAACAGTAATTTGAAAATCTCCTAGCTTGCAATCAGCGCTCCTGAAAAGGATCTTCTTTTTTTCTGCGTCATCTTTATCCCCTAAGCTGGATATATGATTATTTAATAGGCTGAGATGCTGACGAAACGTGTTCTTCTCCTCGAAAGCTGGATCCTCTGGCCTTCTTCTTCCCCTGAATATCGGCAATGAATCCGAATTTATGATCGTCGTACTCCGATTTTTAATTATCTCCTGGAGTTGAGCTTGTGTTAATTCAACCGACATTTTGGGTGGTTTTTGGGGGGTTGTTTTGGGGGTTGTTTTGGGGGATGTTTTGGGGGATGTTTTGGGTGGTGTTTTGGGTGGTGACTTGGGGGGTGATTTGGGGGGTGATTTGGGTGTTTTGGGTTGTTTAGTTTTCTGTACTCTGGGTTTAGTTCGCCTTCCAGATCTAAGTTCTACAGCCTCAGCATTAATCGCTTCGTCCTCTGAGGTTGGCATGTGTTTCCTATCCTAATGAGGTGTTATTGTGTACTTAAACAAGTGTGATGCACGTGTAATCACTAATTACGAAAAAAAAGGAAGAAAAAATAATAGGCTATCCAAAAAAAAATAAATAATAATAATAAAAAATAATAATCCGTCAAACATTAAAAAATAATCATTCAAATAATAAATAATAAAATGAAATATAATTTAATATAGAGCAATATTTGTTAAATCAATAAATATAAAATATTTATACTACCTTTCAATTAATAACGACACACAGCAAAGCTAAAAGAAATGCATGCACACGTACATCTATAATTATAACTGCTGCAGTAATGATTAATTACCTTCTGCTTATTCATCAACACAATTCTTGACTAAGACAGAACAGATTTATTCACCACTGACTAAGGCCTAACACTTTAGATCTTACTCCGATCGCTTCAGAAATGAGACTGAATGATAAGATGACATTTAGTTATATGTTATACTCAACTTTCGGTTCCATGTACAGTGGGTCCCGCTTATCAGGTTTTGTCGTTGATTTTTGCTCTGATGTTAACTATTATAATGTTAACTGAATGTTCACTGAGCGCTGTGCACTGTATGTTATGCACTGTATGTTAACTGAATGTTCACTGAATGTTAAAACTTCACTGAATGTTGAATGATCACTGAATGTTGAATGATCACTGAATGTTGAATGATCACTGAATGTTTACTGACTGTTAACTTTTCACTGAATGTTGAATGATCACTGAATGTTGAATGATCACTGAATGTTGAATGATCACTGAATGTTGCAGTTTGAATAAATACTTTTCAGATGTAGTATTTAAACAAATTAGACTCTCAATTTCTGGTTGATTTACGGCTTTTTTGCATGTTGTTTATAATCGAATGTTTTCCATCACCATTCGTCAACGTGCAACGCTTAACCCATTACTGTCGCTTCCTCCCTCCGTGTTTTCCAGTTTCTTCCAGAATTTTCCAGAATTTTCCAGAATTTCCAGAATTTTTTTTTTTTTTTTTTTTCAGACTGGTCAGTCTTGTTGATTGTCTCTGCTCATTCAAATTTCAAATTAGGCCATCTGTACTCTCCTTATCCTTCCGATAATTTTCGAGATGCCGTTTGCTTGACCTTGAGTTGAATTATCTTTATACTTTATCACAAAAACTGAACACCTTAATTGGATCGTACCTTCATATAGGGTCGCAAAACCCGGTCTTGCTGTAATCAAATACTCTCCAATCAGATGGTTAACTTAGTTTTTGGTAAATTACAAAGCTTTCAATCTTTTACTTTAGTAATTGAATTTCCGCACATTAAATTCGAATTACTTAATCACGCACCATACGGCCACCAATGTGACGTAGTTAGTTTACTTTCCTATAACGTCTCGGTGTATGGGCTCTATGTTATTAGGATCCTACTCTATAAAGTATTTTCAGATTCCTTTCTCTTTATATATCTCTTTCCACTAAATACTCATGGTACCATGCCCTAGAACCACCTTGCCACTATGGTTCCGACCTCAGGCCTCTGGTCCAAGCTTAACTGTATTTAAGGGTAATAATGGTAAAGTAATTAACACTTAAAGAGATTATATTCATTGGTCAAGCACATGTTATTACAAGTAATATCTCCACTAGAACGCTCGCAAGTTAAGGTCTCAAATAACTACGAACAGGAGATAAGGTGTGTAGCTCACGAGAGCGAATCGGTAACTGACTTGACTGTCACTTACTTACAATCATATAGGTTCGTGATGATAGCAATGCATACACAATTGCTGTGTTTGCTTTACCACACCATAATTAGTAAATTACATCTTAAATATTTCATCTAATGATTAAAGTATAATCCATGAAGTGTATATCTTGCTACACCTCCAATTTCTGCAGCTTTCTTACAGATAAACCTTTTTGAAATTAATGAAAAAAAATTTGAAAACCTTCTTTTTATACATCCTCTATCAGTTTTCCTTTTATAATGAAAAGGCATGAATACGATCGTCAAACTGTCAAATAAAGACTCTAATATTAAAAGACACAACAAATCTTATGAACGAACACTATGTCAATTAAAATAATTAACTTCTAGTTCAGAATGTCGTTTTCAATAAAAATTACTCCAATAAATTGTAATAATGGACTGAATCAGATACAGAGGCAAGGTTCGGACATCCGGACCAACCTCAACAGAAGTGTCCGATTCATCCCAATTGACACTTTTCTAATTTCATTTGTATTATTTTTTAACACACCAAACATAAAAAAAGATATCGATATACCCTGCAAACATTTCCACATGTATACCATGTGGTTATGTCCACATTATAACAATGTGGTTACAATGTTGATTTTTGGAACCTTGGACGATATGTTGTACATGTGGTTTTTAGATCTTATTATCTTCCAATAATACTCGTCCGATTGAGCTGAGATTTTGACATAAGGGGTGAAGTGAAAAAAAATCTTATGCTATCTTATAAAAAATTTTCATTTTGGGGCCCCCCTCCCCCGTGGGGGTCGAAAAACCTGTTTTTCGACCCCCCCAGAAAAAGTCTATGGACTCGATGGAGGTTGGTCCTACAGAAAAATTTATGGACGCTAATATGTTCTCTACTACTATCCTAAGGTCGTCTAGTAGATTTTTGTTTGAATTTCGATCCAAATTTTTTTTTTTTTTTTAATTTAAAAAAAAAATTGTCAGTATTTTATAAAGTCATAGAAAAAGTTATAGGTAAAGGGCTACTAGACGATCTTAGGAATTTCGGTCTGAACATATTAGCTCCCATACATTTTTCTGTAGGACCAACCCCCAAGCAGTTCTATACTTTTGAACGTGAGAATTTGAGAAAAAAAGTTACTGAGATAATGGAGGAAGAAAAATATTTTTTTAATAAATGTTTAAATTTTTTTTAAATTTTTTTTTCTTAAAAACATATATGCTTTCCGTCCCAGCCAGAGGACTCATCAGGTCGCTTCGGGGGTCAACCCAGGCAGCGACGACGAAGCCCATAAGAATGTGCGAGCCACCCACTCCCTCAGCAAAATACCCCCCTACCACTACATTGGGAGGCGAGTTAGACAATGTTCTACTCAACGTATAAGAATGGAATTTTCCATGAGTCTTCTTTGGTATATTTGCAGGGTAACTAAAGAAAAAAAAATCGGAAAAAGTGAAAAATAGCGGGAACCGTCCCCTTAACCATATCAAAACCACATATCAATACCATATGTTACCCATGGCTGTACCATATCTTTTTTTTTTTATTTTTTTTTATTGAAAAAAAAAAGACTACATCAAATAAAATAATGGAAATTATTAAAATCTCATTTTCAAGCCCTTATTTATATAAAGTCCTTTCAGATGATAAGATTTTTTCAGACAGAAAAGTAGGAAGGCATATATCTATATAGTATAAATAACACCACATAAATCGTACAACACAATTTAACAATTTATTATGGCCGCTAAATTGAACACAAAATTTCAAATCATAAACAATATTAAAGAAAAATTTAGTAATGTATAACAGCAGTTAAAATGAACACAGAAAAAAAAATCGTAAAGCAAAAATCAAAACTCTAGTTATCAACTTATCAATACTACTCTAATTGACAATCAATTTACTATGACAATTATACTGAGCAAAAAAAATGTACATTTCTTTACTAAAATGAAATTTATTGATACTTCTCTATAAAATAAAGTTTAAGTTTTCGTTTAAAGCTATTTAATGTTGTAGTGGATTTTAATTCAAAAGGTAAAGTGTGCCACAATTTGGAGGAGGAATAGCTAACACTGTGTTGAGTGAGAGTCAATCTATGATGATCTAGTACAGGGTCAGTTGCATGTCTAGTTAGTATTATAGTGATAGTTAGAAATAGGAAAGTTATGCCTATTTTTAAACATATAAATTAAGAGTAAATAGTCATGAATATCTGTCACTTTAAGGATACCAGTACTCGAAATGAGATTATTTGTATGGACCAAGTAATCACTGTGGGTGACAATTCTCACGACTCTCTTCTGCAACAGTTCAACTACATGTAAATGGGTATCATAGGTTCCTCCCCATATCAGATTGGCGTAAATCAAGTGCGGATAAAACAAACTGTAATACAAGTTTACCAAAGATTTCTGAGGGAGGAACCTAGGGGAGGGTGGTCATCAATGGGACACCGGGAACAATGGGACATGCTGAATAACTTTTTTATTTGAGGGTAATTTTTAACAAAATCTTAGTGGTGAATTAAGCATACTTCAGTGCATTCACTCGCATTGCATTCAGCGGTTCGGGTGCAGTCAGCCCTGTGTAAAAGCGAAAACGTGTTTTAGGGGTGATGAAACTAAATTTTTCGTACTTTGTTTCAATTGTTATAAATCTGTAAATTTAACATATAATGCTTACGGCATTTTTACATAATATTAAGTAATATGTAAAATATGATCATTTGAAAGGATTGCCTTTATACTTTTGTAGTTGAGCTGCTATACCCATATGTTTTCAAAATGGCGTCATGGTGATCATTGGGACAGAAAATTTGGTTAACAATGGGACAGTGCCTTATTGTCAACCAAACTGCCTAGTTACTCCATATGAATCAATATATCTATTTTTTTGATACAATAACGTGAACTGTAGCTTCATGGCTTCTTGTAGAAACAGAGCTTCCAGCTGAAGCCGGACTTTCGACCATGTTCAAGGGCTTTAGCAATCTGAGGTCATCACAAAGCACTGCATAGAGAACAAATTTCACTAATAAAAGAAAAAGACGCAGCATGATTGCAACGGATACACCAGAGAAAGAAGAGCTTTTTGATGGTGCCACTAAGGATAAGGCCTTCGAAATCACTTCATAAAGCATCTGACGTAGATGGCCTGTGAACTATTGTTCTTGGTCTGGTATATAACTCTTAATCTAACTGATCCATTCGTCTGAAGAACCCAAATCTCCACCGAAAATGTTGAAAATGAAGATTTATGCACTTGTAGAATTTGAGGCGACTTCTAAAACGTATTCTGTTGGCCAAAAGCATGAAAAAGATAAATACGAAATATTGATGTTAGGAGAAGTGCAATGAGCTTAATTTTCCAAATGTTCCTGACATGGCTTCGGTGAAGTAAGAGGACATTAAACTGATATTATATGAACTAACTAAGTGTGGGACAACATAAAGAGATAATTCGAACTTGAAATTTTACCAAAACCTCAACAATATACAAGTTTGATAAACTGTCCCATCGTTCATCAGGGCATGTCCCATTGTTCACCAGCGCTGTTAAACAATGGGACAATTTTTTTTGTTTTTTATTTAATTTTTTTCTAGTCAACAGAATATGTGATAGCATTCGAGTTGGTTTCATTCTATAAAGGAATATCTATATTACACATGGATTTTTTTATTTTTCATATTATGCCCATTGTAAATGAAATATCAATCTTTCTGTGTTTTTTGTCCCCTACTCACCTTAAAAAGTATACCAACAAAAAGTATACCAAAGGAAACAAGTCTCCTCAAATCCTTCCACGTTTTTTTTATATCATTGGTGCTTTTATTAAATTTATTTTTAAAAAATCTAACCTTAGCTAATCGCACAATATTGTTCACTTTGTTACGAATTCTCTTATAATCAATATCAGAGATTAATCCTAATTTGAACTTTTTGAAGCTTTCAGATTTCAATTTAATATCTTTCATAACATCAGAAGTCAACCATGGCCGAGATATTCACTTTTTGCCCATAAATTTAGTCTTGATAGGGAAACTATCACAGAATATCTCATTTATCCTAGTTATAAAATGTATGGAGGCAGCATTAACATCAACATAATCGTTAAATAATGACCAATCTACAGCCAATAGCCTATTCCTATAAAAAATTATATTAACCTAACTAACAAGTCTAAATTTCACCTTAACCAGTTCATTTTCTCTACTAGTTAACAAAAGATTCCTAGATAAGGTCAAAAATGTCGGACTTTGGTCCGTCTGATCAAATAATATTATGCCTGCACCACTGAAATAATTAAATGAAAAATTGATCAAAATATGGTCCAATAAAGAGGGTTCCTGTCTTCTAGAAAGAGCAAATCTAGTTGGTTTGGTAATAGTCGGAATTAAATTAGAAGACCTTATTAAAGTGGTGAAATGAATTACTTCATTATTCTCAATGTCCAGCAAATTAATATTTGAGTCACCCAATAGGCAAACATCGGTAGAAATGCTACTGCTAGACAGTAGCGTATTCAAACACTCACAGAAATTAGACACTGTGTTTGAATGGGGTCTATAAATTGCGAAAATAGTCAAATTAACAGCCTCAAGTGAAACATTAATAACACAAGATTCAATGGTACCATCATTAATACACAAATCAGAGACAATAGATGATTTATAAGATTCTAAAACAAAAATTGAAATACCTCCACTTCTTCTCTCGCTTCTGAATGAATGAAATGAATTAAATCCTTCAATATCCACTTGTTCAATTAGCCATGTTTCACTCAATACTATTATATCAGGTATTACTTCAATAGACGAAAGCATAGCTTCAAATACATCAAAATTCCTAGCGAAACTCCTAATGTTATAGTTCATAATTATGAAATTAGTGTCTTTAAATTTTAATTTTTTAACAGTGTAATAGAGAGACCCTGCAGTGATCCAAATCACTTAAAATCACTCAAGATGTACAAAATTTCAGAACATAAGGGCGTCAAACTATCGTTAATAAACAGCTGAGAAGGTTTTGCTGACTTACAAGCTGAGATGATATCTACCTTAGCTTTGCTGCTGCTCAGCTTCACTAAGATTTTCTTCCGTGTTAGGTTGGCCATTTGATCTGCCACCCAAACGGTATGCCGAAACTATCATGTCATTAGACAACACATAATTCATCTTTTGCTTCAGTAGATCGACTAACCCATGTCCTGAATTTTCACCTGTTTTATGGGTAGGGACTGCATTACCGGACACTACTATGCCATTTCGCCGGTCAAACATTTCAACATTTTCAATCCTCTCCTTCAGTTTCCTCATATCTCTTCGAAGAGATTCATTTTCCTTCTCAAGAGCTTCAATTTTCTGGTCTTTCGCTTCGATCAGATGGTCAAGCTTGTCGCACAAGAGTTGGAAAATAAGCCGGCCCTCCTCCGAGATTCCAGCCAATTCCTCCGGGAAAGATTGATTGGTTTTATTCTTTTTACTTCTATTAGCTGCCATTTTACAAATAGAACTAGGGTAGAAGCCAAAACAGGGCAGGAGAAGGGTATACCAACAGTGTAAAACCGCTGATAGTCGCTTCTGGACTAGGGTAGCCGTTGCTAATTCCGATAGAGTAGAATAGCTGCACTTTGTCAATCCAGTGTAGCTCAAAATATACACTCAGAGTACACAGAATAAGATTCAGATAGGTAAGAATGATCAAAATAAACCTTTTGTCTCAATAAGGTTATAAATTCGGAAGAGCACAAACTTTAACAAAGATATAACAGAGAGCTGCGCATGACCGCTCGGCATGAGTGTCAATATAGTTTTTGATATCTTACCCATATCTTAACCATATCTGTACCATATGTTACCCATATCAGTATCATATATTACCCATATCAGTACCATATGTTACCCATATCTGTACCATATGTTACCCATATCTGTACCATATGTTACCCATATCAATACCATATGTTACCCATATCAGTACCGTATGTTACCCATATCTGTACCATATGTTACATATGTCTGTACCATAAGTTACCCATATCAATACAATATGTTACCCATTTCAGTACCATATGTTACCCATATCTGTACCATATGTTACCTATATCTGCACCATATGTTACCTATATCTGCACCATATGTTACCCATATCTGTACCATATGTTACCCATATCAAAAACCATATGTTACCCATATCTCTACCATATGTTACCCATATCGATACCATGTGTAACACATATCAGTACCATGTGTAACACACATCAGTACCATGTGTCAAGAAATCAAATAGATCATACTAATTTTATTGTCATTTCTTTACTGTATATAGCGTATATGTAATTCGGCTGTATATTATTTAGTTTAATGTTACATATTGTTATATACAAATTAAATTGGAAGAAATGGGGGAAGAAATGAAGTGATGTTTCCGGAATCGAACTGGGGTACCTGTAGTTCGCTGTTGCTTTGATTCTGCGACATATCCACTGAGCCATCCTGGACATGATAGAAGTAGGATTGGAATGATCTTTATCCAATATGATAACTCGCGTGCTCTTTAAATTTATTATTAATAAATTTTTATTCACTTTAGATGATTTACTTCACTTAAGTGCAGTGGTGGGCACATGTGTTTTTCAGTGCCGAAATATGGAATAACAGTGCCGTTACCATTTTCTTTTCGTTTCTTAAATTGCAGGGGATACTGAATAATTAAAATGAGAAGATGGGGGGGGGGGGGTAGATTTTATTGAGGTACGTACAATCGTACATATTTGGATCATAAATATTTGTAGTATATTTATTATTCGAATTAAAAGCAATTAATAAATGATATATAATTATTTTTTTTTTTTCACAATAAAAACAAAAATGAGTTGTTTTGCATTTAAGTAATAAAAATTTAATAACTAATTCATAAAATCACAGGATAAATGACAATGGCTTCCCAACTTATTAAAAAAAGAATTAAAAATGATTCCACCAATTCTTACCAGTGTACGAATAACTGATCTAGATAAAAAGAGTCAGAAGTAAATTTTTTAAACACCGGCACTATTTTAACAATAAACTAAAAATACCTTATTAACGTATAGAATTGACTATCAAAGTATTAAGCTAATTACAAATATTCTGTTCTTCAGCTAGTTTACCATCATCTTTTATATTATATATCCTTGTAATTTATAAAGCAGTCAAGGCTAAAATTTCTAAAAAAATTGTGGAAGAAAATAAAGCACCTTTTCCCTGGCGCGCACGAGTGCCGCTCTGAGTGCCAAAATAGCAATGAGTGCTGCCCTTACTGTAGAGTGTAGAGGAAATAAGAGTTGTATAGAAAACTAGCATTATCATAGTAGACTAAATAAAATATTTTCTTTCATTTTCAAATATATTCATTAATCAGTGTATTTAATTTCTCAGTACTCTAAATATCAGAACGGATCACTACACATGACTTCATTAAAGAGAATTTGTACTTGAAGAACTTTCATGAAATACAACTAATTTACTATATAGATATTCATAGAAAACATGGCAATTTGTGGCAAACTAAACTGAATATTTTCACTACAAAAGTTAGTTCGCTAAACAGGGTTCTACTAAACAGGATGGTTCACTATACAGGAGTTGACTATACTGGAGTTCTACTGTAATTATACAATAAATAGATTGATTGTCCTCTTTCACATTATTGTATTTAGAAATAGAAAATAACAGAAGTTAACCATGTGTAATTTACCACATTACAACCACATGTCAATTACATTTAAATAACAGATGTTAACCATGTGTAATTTACCACATTACAACCACATGTCAATGACCATTTCAATAACAGAAGTTAACCATGTGTAATTTACCACATTATAACCACATGTCAATTACCATTCAATAACAGATGTTAACCATGTGTCATTTACCACATTCCAACCACATGTTAATTACAATTTCAATAACAGATGTTAACCATGGGTAATTTACCACATTACAAACACATTTCATTGACCATATCAATAACAGATGTTAACCATGTGTAGTTTACCACATTACAACCACATGTCAATTAACATTTCAATAACAGATGTTAACCATGTGTAATTTACCACATTAAAACCACATGTCAATGGCCATTACAATTACAGATGTTAACCATGTGTAATTTACCACATTAAAACCACATGTCAATGACCATTTCAATAACAGATGTTAACCATGTGTAATTTACCACATTACAACCACATGTCAATTACCATTTCAATAACAGATGTTAACCATGTGTAATTTACCACATTAAAACCACATGTCAATGACCATTTCAATAACAGATGTTAACCATGTGTAATTTACCACATTAAAATCACATGTCAATGACCATTTCAATAACAAATGTTAACCATGGGTAATTTACCACATTACCATGTTTTATGTTTATAATTATATATCTATAACATATGGTTGCAGTATTGTTTTAAACATGTGGTTATGATATTGTGTAACCACATGGTTAACATCTGTTATTGAAATGGTCATTGACATGTGGTTTTAATGTGGTAAATTACACATGGTTAACATCTGTTATTGAAATGGTCATTGACATGTGGTTTTAATGTGGTAAATTACACATGTTTAACATCTGTTATGAAATGGTCATTGACATGTGGTTTTCATGTGGTAAATTACACATGGCTAACATCTGTTATTGAAATGGTCATTGACATGTGGTTTTAATGTGGTATATTACACATGGTTAAAATATGTTATTGAAATGGTAATTGACATGTGGTTTTAATGTGGTAAATTACACATGGTTAAAATATGTTATTGAAATGGTAATTGACATGTGGTTTTAATGTGGTAAATTACACATGGTTAACATCTGTTATTGAAATGGTCATTGACATGTGGTTTTGATGTGGTAAATTACACATGGTTAACATCTGTTATTGAAATGGTCATTGACATGTGGTTGTAATGTGGTAATTTACACATGGTTAACATCTGTTATTTTAGTGTTTAGGTTGTTTCAATGTGGATGATACATCTTAAAAACGTATTGCCATATTATAACCATCCAATCACATGGCATCCATGTGTATGCCATGTGGAAATGTTTGCAGGGTAATTCAGATCTTTTAGATTTAGAATCAGTTTCGTATTCATATAGCCCACAAACGATCCAATGAATCACGGAAAATTACATCAATATTGAAGAAAACAGTAAATTACACCTCGGGGGCGAAATACTACATCTCCGCATTGTATCTTTCAAATAGCTGACAGTTATCACGTCGCACACATTCATTTGCAATAAGCGGTAGTTCCAAAAATTATAAACATGTTTAAACGAGTTGTCCGATTCATCTCTCAGTCCGTATGCTCCCGGTTCTCTCCTATTGGAAATCACTCTAGGTAAAAAATAATTTTATTTTTCGTTGTTATAACACATTTGTATTATATAAATCTATCCGTATATATATTTCAGGTTCAGGTTTTTCAGGTTTTTTGTACAGTTAGTAAAATTTCCAAAACCCAAAAGTTCCAGTCGCATATCAAGTGTATATTTTTTTAAATAAAAATAAAGAAACCATTATTGAAACTAGATCTTTTTTTTTATTTAGCTTTTAGGTAAAACATAGGAGAGTGTTTTTCGTCTTTCTCTTTCAATCCTCCATCATATTAATACTAATTAACTTAAGTGACGATATCAATCATGAAATATTCTGAAATAATCGAAGCAAATTCATATAAATGATTATTTCTTGAAATAAGACTATTAAAAGAAACTTAAATTCATCTTTAAAATTGAGTTTCTATAATAATTATCAAACCTATCAAAATTTATACTGAACAAGTAAGGCTTAATTAAAATCGGTTCTGCTTTAGAGATTTAACAATCACAAACAACTGCTATCAAAGTAGTAATTTCAAACCATTTTTTGGTAATTTTAAGTAGTAAAATAAATATAGCTCAAAAAATTGTTTTTGAATAAGATATTTATATTATCCCATTTATATTTGATTTAACGTCACTTATATTTTTGGTTATGGTCAATGTATTTTAATATATTATTTTCAATGTTTGATTCATTTTTACTTAATTGTTTTATTGCTCGATTTATTGTAATTTAATATTTTTAATATTTTGTTTATCAATTCATATTACTTTAAAATTGTTTGAATGGTCATAACAAATTGTTTTTCACAGTGTAATAGACCATTACTTATTATTTTCATGGTTTGATTTATCGTATCTAATTATTTCAATTTATGAATAATTTCAAACTTATTCATAATTCAAATATATGGTGCATAATTGAATGTTAGACAATTAACTGGAGTGATGTTAGGATAAATGAAATTAATCAAATGGCTTATGGTTCTACTTCTACATAATCAATGTGTTACAGTTCTATACAGTTTTAATTAAAAATTAAATATTGTGTTTTCATATGAGTAGACATTTTTTTATGAATTATTGAAAATTTCTTTAAACCATGTTTGATACGGATAATTTTCCGCTTAATCATCGGAGTTCAAATTTGGAAAAGTAAAACAACAAAATTGAGGATCTTCTGGCATAGTATACATTCAAATCGAAAACAATTAATAAACTCAAAAATAAAGTAAATAACAACTCATAAAAAATGTATAAAACATTAGAGGAATATGATACTACCACCCTAAAATTATTCAACAGCTCAGGAACTTCTTGGATCGAACTTACACTTAAAAAAATACCTCAGATTCTTAGATGACAGTCATAATCAAATTACAGAGAGCTGATCTGATGGTATCGAAACCAAACGGTTTCTACAGTACATCTCGTCTTTGTAAAATGAATAATAATCCAATTTTACTTTAATGAGATGAATATTTAATTTGATAATCTACATGAATATATTATTTCGATCACCAATTATTCTATGTTAATTTGGAGATAATAGAAACACATACATTTAAGCTCTAGCGTCTTTCAAGTACATCTAACTTACGGGCATTTATTAAATATATTAACCAACTTTAAACTAATGTGGTAGACACAAAGCAGTCTTGATAAATTTAATTTTGTGCATGATATCATATTATAAAATTTGGGAATGTATTTGACATAATTCTTAAATGTTACGAAATATTACAAGAAAAGTTAGAAAGAATGAAAGGAATTAGAGCCAAACTATTCCACCATTCGGTGCACGATTTCCAGTATTCGTTTGATGTATGCCTGATCACCTAATTCAATTAAATAGTTCTGGAACTCCGCCTCGATACGCTTAAATGAATTAACGGAACACCCTGGTAAGAGATGTTAAACTATAAAAACATGTAAAACTAAAGAATATGCATTTTCTGAAATGATTATGAGAATACTTCAAATGATTTTCTCGACCCAATTGAAAAGTTTAACATTTTATTTTCAGAAAGTTCTTTATTTTCAATATGATGATTTTAATTACCAATCAATACGACAGGTATGTACAATACACTTTTAAATATAATAGATCACAAGCATATTATATACGAAGTGATTTGGTATCGATTACAGAAGACCTCCTTTATAGTGGACTCTTCTTTTGTGAATATAGAGTCCTGACTAAGAAATATACTATGAATCATGGATAAATCTTCTTATAATGGCCATCATTGAACTAATGGTCATTCTATGGCGGAAAAATGAAAAATTGTTCACTATTCGGAGTACTTCTCATAAACACTCTGATTTCACTAATGAGGAGTTCCACTGCACGCTGGAAGAGAATGATTTCATACAGTTCAATTTTATCAGTGTAATATTCTCGGGACGATACACTTTTCAAAGCATATCGTTTCAGCCCTACTTAACAAAATTATGCTGTACTATCGTATATGGAGAAATCTACCGTTGTAGGTCCAGTCATACTGACTTTTTCTATGTAAAACTTCTATCCAGCATATACCGAAATTAAAATTCTTATTGAACCTTTACTGAGCCTATACCATCAAATTACCTGCTCATCATTTTAAACGATAACTAGGTATAGTTGTATCATTTCTTTCAAGTGGCAGTGATAAAAGTTCACATTTTCAACTCATGTACCTTATAATCGGTGCTCATTGTCAGTTAGTTCATGGACGTCATTCGCCTCAAAATTAATGACATGTTGAGAGCAATTGCATGAACTATAATACAAATTCATTTTTCTTCCTTTATAGGACGAAATCGATATGAGACAGAATAATTTTGATTTATTTGTTATTTGAAATATAAAGGTAATATATTAATATTCACTAGTGTATACCTTGGATAAGCAAAATTAATTAGGGAATTAATAGTAATCATGAACATTCTTTTCAATGTTAATTTTATGATAAAGTTCCATTTTTCAGTAAAATAGAATGAATAAATACAGATTTAATTGATACATTATATATCATAGCTAGATTTATCATACAAACGTAAATAGTGAACCACATAAATGAAATAATGCAGAGTTAAATATTAAATTAGTATAAATAATTACAATTATGACAAATGCAATTATTCCAAGTTAATCTGGGTCATTAGATTGACTGCAATATCCTTATTATCATGGCAATACCTAACTAGAGCTCCAGGACAATTAATCAAACAGGAGAATATGTCCCTAATAATTCAGAGAGTGTTCATAAATCATTTTTACGACACACGGACTGGCAGTTTGGACTACGTTAGTGTAATGACGAATAATAGTTTGCTGTCATGAGACAAGTCAATGGAATAAAATAATGCAAGGTAAGAAGGATATCAAACCAAATTGAAAGTGAAGATGTTGAACAAAATCCGAAATTAATCAATTTGATCAAATATTTATTCCAATTAAAAAAAAATTGAAATCTATATTTATAATCCCAAACAAAACAAAATAGTCAAGTTCAACGTGATTTCATTCAGATCCTTTCTTGAAATTGTAAAACACATTGAGGTTTACATAAATAGAAACTTAAATTAACTTGCATTGTAAAGCTATAAAATTATGAAAGTGATTCGCCTGGATGACATTATATCTAAACGATTTCTAACTTGATTAAATTAACAATAATTAATGAAGTGTATAGTATATATTATCTATTAAGTGTTTTCTTCTACCATATAATTTAAATGATATAGCTATCAATTAGACCGATTACTCACTGAAATTCCAATTATTCATGTGTAAAAATAATATTGCATTATTTAATCACGAGTGCTGACTCAATTGAGTATATCCATCAACTTTTTTGCATTTTTAAATTCAATTTGCAGAATAGTATCACTATGAAGTGAAATTTAATCTGAAAAAAGGATATAATATAGTGACGAGTACAGTAAAATATCGATACATATAAATATTTTATTTGAGATGAATGTGTTTTATATTCACATCTAGACTCAATAAAAATAATAATAACTATAGTATTTGACAAAAATTAATTTAAATTAGTATATGATAATTTCTTGGATCAAGTGGAATTATTTCACTAAAACAACGATCTCGTGCATATACAAGACATTCGTTTAATCTATTAAATCTATTTTCTGTATAAACTAAATTTTCAAATATTCAAAGAACGTTAAATTATTAGAAATAGATTTGAGTTTTTGATTTCCCGATACAATAAAGTTAAGACAAATGATCACATTCATTATTCAGGTGTGAAGATATGGAATGGGTTATGCGAGGAGATTAAATCTATAGGTTCGCTCTAATCATTTAAAATTAAGCTGAAAACATATTTTTTTGAATGCTTGGATTTGGAAGCAATATTTGTGTTCGGTGCTTTGTTATTTGGGTTCAATTGTATTGTCACTTTCTTGCTCTGTGTTTCTCTTATTATTTCTCATTTTCAAAGTGGCGTAGTTGACTAGTTGTTCATGAAGTGTAAACTATTTAGTGTATATGTTTTGCATAGGAACGTGTATTCACCTACCTATATTTGCAGGCGCGTATACAAGGGGGGAGGGGGCATTTGGGGCAGATGCACCCCCTTGAGGTCTGAACTTTAAAAAAAAAATCTACGGACTAATAAAAATATATGTATTAATCCTCCAAATTGAAGAAATGTCAATTATTTGATTATTTTTAATTGCTTTTGACATGCTTGAACACCGTATTCTATCAAAATCGTCATTTTTAAATTGCGAAATGGGAGAAATTAAATGGCTTCAACTTGTATTATGTACTGTATAAGCCATTTTGTCCATAGAGAGTGGATTTCTATCACCCTATTAATATTAGCATTGATCTTCAATTTAAAAATGTTTTTGAATTTGAGAAGAAATGCATTGTACTGTACTCTTTAGTTAGCCAAAACACCTCCTTCTTCAACAGTACGCCGATAATTCATGCTTTCCCAAGATAAATGGAACTTGGAAGGGTGGCTAAATCTTAACACTTGAAAACTTCACGAAAGTTCGTGGTCTATTCAATGAAACTGGTTCCATTCACAAGAAAAAGCAACTGAAAACAAAACCAAGAAAACACAAACTGCGATTCAAGAGGTGAGAGTTTCTTTGAAGAAACCCCCCAGTTGCTCTCTTAGAAAAGCTTTTCAGCAGATTTCATCCACACCAAAACAACGTGGTGGAGGATCGTCATACATTCATTTAGTTTCCGTTTTTATCATTGAACTTCAGTTCGACCATTAATGAAAACCACATAAATAGCGGTTTTGTGAGTGGATTATGCAGCAACCATCCAACATTGCCAATTAAATCATTTGGACAGACGAGAATTTAATTTGCCTCCATCTAAAACACATCGAAAAAATACGAATGAAAATCCTCGAAATATCTGGAAAACAAATGATAGGTATGATGCTAAGGTAATGATCTTCGTTGCAATTATTAATGGAATGGTTCCAATTGTTCAAGCATTCCTTAACGAATATGGCAACTTGTTACCAGTTAATGGTTTTCAAAACTCTGATTGCTCCAGCACATTATTGCTAGAAAGTATGCTAGAATGTTCTGAAGTGTGCATCGTTCTATCTTCACATCGGTGGGGGTCATTTTCAACAACTTTTGTTGGACCTCAGGAGATGTGCCTCATATGATATAAGACAATAAATGTTTATTAATATAAAAATACTTTATTTTTCTTCAATGCGACGCGTCTATAATAGTATTTGACTAATTTTTAAGTGCTTCTAATTCGTAATTAAAAAATTACGTTATCTGATGGAACACAGTGTAGCAGATTGGTTTTGATTATTTTTGCTGCAGCCAATGATTGAATATTGTGATTAAGTTAATAACTATCAGTCTATTAGACTTAATATACAGCTTATGGACTAAACAATACATCCACTGACACACTGTGTTCCATCAGAAACGACATTTTTAAATTGCAAATTAGAAACATTTCTAATGCATCAATTGTCATCATATATATACACCACTTTGATGGAAAAGAAAGTATTATTATTAAACATTTATTGTTCCATATATATGGCTATATCATATGAAGTACATCTCCTGTGGCGCTACAAAAGTTGTTAGAAATGACCTCATCCAGCCAGAAGACAGAACGAAGCAAACTGCGAAACATTCTTTCATAATTTCTTAGGGGTCTCCGGGTTGGTGCTAGGACAATTGCCACCCGCGGACAATTGCCACCCGCGGATAATTGCCACCCGCGGATAATTGCCACCCCCGGACAGTTGCCACCCGGACAATTGCCACCCCCGGACAATTGCCACCCATATAATTAATATCAGACCTCTTAACTTTCAAAATGGTGATAAAATATGTATATTATTGTTTTACGATTAATTATTAATAATAAACATTATAAGATAAAAAAAAATATTATTCGGATACTGAATGTACTTTTTAAATATTATATTTTTTAAATCTTATGTTATCGAATACTTTATACCACTTCTTTAAAACGATTCAAAACTGTTTAATTCCTTTCATCTATAACATTTTCAGGATTTATGATTTTAAAAACATATTATCACAACCCTAATTATATAGTCAGGATTCTTAACTTGTAAATTACATTACTGGGTAGTAATATAAATACCTATTGTTTTTCCCTAATCAAATAATTATAAATAAAGGCCAATTCCAGGCGAGATAATTTAATTCTATTATTGGAATATCGTCTGCTTCAGTCATTTGGTTGACTATATCACTGAAATCAAAAGGAAATAAAATACAAGGGACTTGAAGAAGCAGTCAGAAAGGAAAGTGGCTCCACAGTGGGTGACAACGCTCATGGATGCAGAAAAGCTACTCTGTGAATGCAGTCACTTAAAAAGGAATGTGACGAAAGGGTACACAATAATTCGTATAAAAATAACAAATAATTTATTATATCAACTATGGGAATAATTTATTTTCTAAAAAAAATATTAAATGTGGAATGAATTTTTTATCTTATAATGTATACAATTAATAATTAATCGTACAAAAATAATATACATATTTTATCTCCATTTTTAAGGTTAAGAGGCCTGATAATAAATATTTGGGTGGCAATTGTCCGGGGGTGGCAATTTTCCGGGTGGCAATTGTCCGGGGGTGGCAATTGTCCGCAGGTGGCAATTGTCCGGTCACGTTCCGGATTATACCTTTCAGCAAACTTTAAACATTTTGTATAAGAGACACAATGGAATCTTCTTTTTCATATATAAACTCGAGTTTGTGCAGCAGCCAAGAAGTGAAAATCCAATGGGTTGTGATATTGAATGTGTGCTGGACAGGAATTTTCCGTTCATTTGCTAATGAATCGATATCTAATCTTTTCAATGAGAAATTTTACAACTGCTTTTGTGCAATGTGGTGGAGCGCCTTCTTGCATCCACCAAAGTTAAGAACGAGATGCAAAATGGTGCAGTATGGGCCAAATAATGGGTGCTAGTTTGATATGCGATCTGTGAGGTTAATGTGATCTGATAATGCATTAGTATTTTTATTTTCATAATTATGATAATTTTTCTTTTCAAGTAACTGTGATACAAAACAAACAATATCGACGAGATGATATCGTCACAATGCATTAAAAGTAAGAAAATCATATATTAATTGCTTATGTTTACTTTATATTCAAATAAGTTTGGTAGGATGTAGTTTATATAACGATATTTTCTTGAAGTATTTCCATAATAAGGCTTCACATATTTAAATGGTTTATAATTATTTAAGGACATAAAATACTATATATATTTGGTATATCGTATACCTGTTTGTATCTTTTACATTTGCTAATAAATTCTAAATAGATCGCATGCCAAACCAGTAAATGATGATCAGATCACATAGCAAACTAACACCAAATAATATTCTGTAGCAATCTGAGATATGAAACACCATTAACCGATGACAAGTTGCCCTCATCATCAAGGAATGCATGAAAGATTATATCCATTCAATTAATAATGGTAACAAAGATATTACCTTAGCATCATACCTATCATTTATTCCGTTGATATTTCAGGGATTTTCATTAGTGTACCAGACGATCCTCCACAACGGAGTTATGGTTGGTGAAATTTGCTGAGAAACTGGGGGTTCTTCATAGAAACTCTTCACCTCCTGAATCACTGTTTCTGTTCTTTTTGGTTTTGTTATAATTTGCTTTTCTTGTGAATAGAACCAGTTTCATTGAATAGACCACGAACTCTTGTGAACTTTTTCAGATGTAAGATTTAGCCGCCCTTCAACTTGACATGGAGTAAACCATGAATTTTCGACATAATGTTGGAGAAGGTATTTTGGCAAACTACAGAGTTAAGGACTATGCATTTCTTCTCAAATTCAAACACATTTTTAAGGTTAAAGAAAAATGCTAATATTAATAGGATAAAATCCATTCTTTATACTTTATGAACATAATGACGTCCTCCCATTTCGCAATTTAAAAAATGACACTTCAGACGGAACACAGTGTAAGCATGTTCAAAGCAATTAAAATAATCAAATAACTGACCAGTCTGAGGAATTATCCGTAGATTTTTTCTGAAAAATTATTTTTTTTGAAAAGTGCCTCCCCCTTGACCGAATCCTAGATACGCCCCTGTATATTTGTGCATAATTTTGAATTTGCTTTTTCTTTAAATCATCAACCTGGCACATTAATGTCTGTTTGTAATCTTTGTATTCGGTATTCCTGAATGTTATCTATTGTGAATTATATATAATTTAGTTTTCGCTTTTCACCATTACCGGTGCATATTTGATATTTTCATATTGCCTTAGAAGCATTATCTTAATTAATAATGCCTTATCGTCCATTAAATATTTTTTTAATTTTCTTGATATGTAAAGAGTAGCATGTTGTTTGAAGTGCTATTCAAGTTGTAAGGACAATATGTTTGAATAAATAAATAAATAAATCGATCTTATAGTATTGATTACACTGGTTTCCATTATTTTTCGCTAATTTAGGTGTGCTGAATTCAAATTTATTAATAGTTTTGCTCTATCACCTCTAGTTTCAAGCCTTTTGAATAGTCTCATAAGAGAATATACAGAGAATATATATGCACATTTAGAGATTTGTCAATATTGTCTAAAAGTATGTGTTTTATTAGAAGAGCTGGTGTATTTGCCTCCAGGATGTCTTGCGAGTGCATCCAGCAGAAGTCTCTCATCAAGCTGGTGCTCCATTTGCCTTGGTAGTTGCTCTCCATCTTCTTGATATATTTGTGGATTATTTCTACATGCTCATCACTCTCTGCTCAAAGGTTTGGCGGGAAAAGTTTGGTTGGGAATGTGAATGAATCTTGAGTGACTGCTCCTTAAAATGAATATCCTTCAACCCTACTCGGATCTGAAGTCCAACAAAGATGTCCTCTTTGAGCTTAGCAGTACTAAGACCTAGGAACACAGTAGACAATTGTTGGAAAGCAGCAACATTTTTGGCCAACGTCTTCACAATATCTTCATCAAACCAAGCTTGATGTGAAGAGTAGGGTGGAGCGAAAATTGTGTTTCTTAAACTTTGATCAAAATGAAATATGCAATAGTGAAATTTTGGTGCTATATGATTAAAAAATAAGTATCCTGAAATCTGAGGTAATATAATTGATTCCTTTCAGGCGCCCCGAGGCCATTGAAATTCGAGATATCTTTTGCTAATTTTAGCACACATAATATTTAGTATCAGAGCACCAAAGTATCACTATTGCATGATGTTTTTCAAAGAAAAGTTTTTTCGCTCCACCCTAGTGAAAATCTCTTACAATTGAAGAATTAACCCTGAATGATAAATGCCTTTAGATACCATGAAAGCACGAAATGCACACAATGCATCTCTAAAAAAGCTTGATGTGATGAGTAAAAAAAGGACTCAAAATTTGAATACACCACCCCCAACTTAGGCAAAAATGTGTATTTTTGTGCTTGACTCAATTTTTGTGTAAAACAGTTTTATTCTTACAAGGTAATCTGAATAACTTACAGATTCTACATCAAACCAATCCAATTTTCAGTTCTGAATTCACATAAGTATTATTAGAACCGACTGATCAAAGCTTCTTATCCATGGAACTACGAGAAACCAGTAATTGAGTAATACATATGCGCATATATGCTACTCGTAGTTTGATATAGTTTGTAATTACCGTATCTAATCACTTGTCTAAAGGCCTAATTAGAACACTTCTTGATGCTTAAAGGCAATGATATAGATGAACAAGACTAGTTTTTTGTATTTATTCATACTATGTGTGTTAGTTTCATAGGATGATAGGATTGTAAACATAATTATATTAAGCTAGGATAAATACACAATAATCGAAAAACCTCAGTAACTTCCTAGTAACTTCCATTTAAATAAGCAATTTTTTGTAATTGGCTTTATACAATAGTGTACAGTAATTATCATATTTGTAATTAAAGTGATGAGTGATGTGCAAATTACCTGTGATTAAAATGTGTCAGAATTTCTCCTAACTATTTATCTAATTTTGTAGTAATTAAAAAGCCAGCCATTTTTCGTGGTTGCCAAGGTGCTGTGCTAGAAAAAGATGCTTTTCGGATAATTTCGTACCATTCCATCAACTGTTTCACCCTGGATAATATACTCATAGATTATCTCATTTGGGCATGTTTGCTGTTAAAATTTTTCATTTCTACATCCAAAAATCAGAAACTCGTGACATGAATCTTATTATATAGGCTTGATTTGTCATTGTTTAGCTTTACAATAATATTATCTCAGATGGAGTAATCAAACTATAAAAAAACAGGGTATAATTATGTCAAGAATATTTTTTTAGGATGTAAAACTAGCCCATTACTAATTTTTCATTTGTTCTTTTTTTAAATATTTTGTTGTTGTGAGAAATTTGTTATTATTTTAATGGCAATCACTATTAGAATTGTAACATAGTTTGGTCAGATTTCTTCAAGATATATAAATAATTTATATACGATTACCTTAATATTATTTTGTGCTCTAGAGGCTGTGTATTAATTTTAATAAAAAAATGTGTGAATCATTTACATTCGCCACAAATCTATAAACGTGTATACGCTATATATTTTCAAATTTGAATGTATTTCAAAAACAGAGCTAACTTTCTTTTCTTTGATTTTCATTTTACTTTCTAAACATATGTGGGTACTTCAGAAATAAAATATTAATAAATATCTTTGTAATCTTTTTTACTATTAATCATTAATTTTTTTAAATCTTTTCTATCCGCAAATCTGTAAAGTCGCTCTTATTCATTTTGCCTTAAAACTTATTTAAGAACCAGTTCCTAAAATATTTCATTATTATCTTGCACCTCGCTAAGCAAACAAACCTTAAAAATTTGTAGTGCATATGCGTTATACATAGTATAGGCTAATATTTTAGGTGAGTGTTTTCTATTCTTACTCCATCAAAACTTGTTTATTTGATTATTAAATCTTGTTTAACGTATTTAATGTAGAATTTAGTAAATTGTTAAAAATTCTTATAAATTTACACTGTCTCTATAGCTACAAAATATAGGTCGAACTTAGAATTCTATTTAATTTTTAAACTAATCTCTTCTGATTACCGTTCAACTTATTTACCCTAAAGTATAATTTTGTAAACTATGAATTTAGTTTGTTGGCGTAAAGATTTTGTTATTAATTTTCTTTGAATATGTATATAGGATAGCTATTGTTGTTGTATTAGTGCTAATTATAGTGTTTTTTTTTGCCCTCTTCAGGTACCATCATCATCACCATCCCCACCATGTCTTACCTCGTAAAATGAAATAAAAATGATGAGTCACACTAATATGAACCAAAGCCTTTTCATTACCTAAAAATTCTATAACGCCATTCAAAAGTGGGTGGCTAGATTACAATCATTAATCCTATATAATTATAAATACTGTATGTAGGAAAAAATATTGGAACGAAAATATATGTGATTATTAAAGATTGTCCAAGAAGCTTACAGAAAATATTTTTTCATAAGCATTAATGAATAATGAATGCATTAAGAAACTTAAAGTGGAAAAAATATACCATCTGAATTATGAATTGACACAAAACAAATAAATGAAAGTAGAAAAATAACAACGAATAATTGAAGGTATGCCAACTACAGTTGAATTAATGTAAAAACAACAATAATTATTATATTACGGAAAATCGACAAAAAATGAATGGATGTAGAAACAACAAAAAATTGAATGAATGCACCTATATACAACTACTTTTCAATATCAGAACCCTTTATAGTCTGGGTAATTTTGTTGTTATAAGTGATATTAGCGTATGAAAAGAAGGTAATGAGATTTTTTTTAAATATACTAAAAAAACATAAACTCTGTATCCCATAAATAAATATTTCCATAATATGGGACAGTCCATAATTTTTTTATTCCATAAGCAATAGGTTTACATACTATTGTTATTTGTATAATAATATTTTCATTACTTTGTATTCCATAATTCAACTCTAATATGCTGTATACATGTTACTAAGTACTATGAGAAACTGAATCGTAGTAAAAATTAATATCACAAAATAACATATAATACATGTAGTCGTATATGCAGTAGGATGTGAGATTTATAATAAAATATATTGATCCGAGATTCTAATATCACTACTCTACCAAAAAAGAAAATACAATTTACCTGTATTCAATTCAATTCAAGAAAAAACAAATGTTATTCCCCACGTGATAGCAACATAAGAGTGAAGCGTGAAAGTTGTTTTCGTCGTTTTTGTGCTCAATCGTTTGTCAGCAGCGATACTGTACGAGATTATATGAACTTAGAAGAAAATTAGAAAAATTTATACCTACCTGCACAGAGAGTAAGGATTTGGTGAGCAATACAGAATAGCAAGCACCATTTTTGAATCTATGGTCCACTATTACACAATTTCCTACCTGCAGAAGCAATTACGCTTACAAATAAAGCTGCATGGGTGACTCAGACAATCATAATACTCGGAGTGTGGGTATTATTGTTTAAATTGTTCTTTTTTGTATTTGCATTGAAAAGCGATAAATTCTATTATCTGTTGTCAAATAATTAATTAATAATACTGTATAAAGTGAAACTTTAATGACATTTGTAGAAAGATCAAATATCTTCTGACACTGTATTTAACAAGTACTCTAATATTGATATTGTGAGAATGCAGCGTACTGTTTTTCATAGATCATTTCAAAGTCTCAAGAGAATTGAAATTTTATGAATGTGAAATAGTTTTGCATTCATATAGGAACCAAATCCATCAGGCACAGATGGATTAATTTATTCACTACTCATTCTTCAATGAATAGGATTTCTTTCTAAAATAAACAACTGACCTAGAAGGTTTTTATTATAATTATTTCGGAATATGCAGTTTTATTCAATACGGACAGAAGTAAAGATTTTTTGATTACAACTTCATTTCTCGTCAAAACATTACATACAATATTTCAGAAAGATTTCAGTAGTCTTCTTTCTTGATACATCTTTCTTTCTAATTAAATATTAATTAAAAACTGAATAAAATGATAATTAACCGTGTTTTAAACAAAGATTTGGGTTAATAGTTTCCTGAGTTTTCGATATTACAGTTCATAGACGGAATTCTGTTATGTTTGCCAGATTTCTCTCATCCAAATGTTCCTAGCCCGTAGTAGTGATATCAAATATTCAATTCATGGAACTAAATCTTATCTTGAATGTGGGAGAGTGAAATGTTTATTGTAGCCAACACTTAAATAGGCAATGCGTATTACGGGTCTAGGCTGATTTTTGAAAACGAATTGGCCGAAACCAAATTTGCTGAAAACTAAGTTGCCGAAACGGGTTCTCCTAATACGTTTTTGCCGAATCCCGAATTGGCTGAAAACAAATTTGCCGAAATACAAATTTGCCGAAGGACAAATTTTCCGAAAGACGAATTTGTCGAAAATCAAATTTAATGTATTTAAAAATAATATTCTGTTGGACTATGTGGTTCTCATCATTATATCTTATCAATTTAAAAAAAAACATGTTTTATATGAGTTTGAAATTACTATTGCTATATAAATTTGTATTCCGCTAATTTGGTATCATTTTGCTAAATTCATATGTCTAACTGTATATATTGAATATTAATATGTACATATGGAATTACTAATAAAGGGTTGATAGAAATCATTGTTTTTACCTTAAACAAATTTATTCAAGCATCGTTGAAGTTAGTGGTATATTTGGAAGATATAAACATAACTAATAATTTGTTTATTACTAACAATTTTATATTCTAAACGCAATAAATTGAATAAAATTGATAATTTCAGCCACAAACACCTTATGTATGGTATATATTCAACAACTGAATAAAAATATTAACAAAATGAATAACACACAATCTAAAAACAAGCCAAACGCCCAAATGAAAGAAATATATCATGCTCCCATAGCTGACTGAGTGAATAAAGCTTAAACGTCTTTAAAATAAGAAAAGACAAAGAAAAATCATTTAGTGGTAAGATTAACAGTTTCAATGATTGACGAAGAGATAAAATTATTGAAGGATCATTTAGTGTAACTGAGGGTTATGATTTCGTTGCTTCGTTTCTTTTCAGTAACTTGTGTGCAATTCTACATTCTGTTTTAAATTTGTCTTAGGGTAAATTTGTCTTTCGGTGAATAAGTCTTCCGGCAAATACGTTTTCGACGAATCTTCACTTCGGCGAATCTGTTTTCGACCAATTTTAGTTTCGGCAAATTCGTTTTCGTCCAATCCGCCAGATACCGCGCATTACATTACAGTGTGATCATGGATAAGAACTATTCAGTGATGAAAAATAATTAGATGGTCACAACAGTACTCGAACACTATTAGCATTTTATGGAAATGTAAGAGTTACCTAAGGTCACTGGATCGATATCAGTGTTTTGAATTATGTGATTAACCAATATCAAGAATTATTGACTTTCCATGTGCTGTTAGTGTAAATTTTTTTCAATGTTCCTATGAATGATATATAAGAATCCTCCTTGTATTCAGTAATATCAAAATCAGTCCCCTAAGGTTTGATTTTATTTAACTCTTAAAAGACTGACTGTGGAATTTTCACTCGACAAACTGAATTTCTTCATTACAATAACACTATTCCTATCAATCATTGATAAATAAAATTATGCTAGGTACATTTATATGATAAAAGCTATGAACTGACAAAAATCATGTAATTCGAGCCGGTGGTTTCCTAAATATCATTGTGTAACAAATCCTCTTAAATTTTGTCAGTCCAGTTAAGGCAAAGGGGAGTGCCTCACGTTTTACTGTTTTTTTGAATAGTGAGATGCTTGATTTTTGCTGCAGAATTTAGATTCTTTTCCAAATCTCTATTTCTCCCTCATTTTTTGGCCTTAAAACATGGGTTTATTTTACTTTGTTCAAAATTTTGTATTCTACAAGAAAACGTACCGTTCTATGCAATTCACATTCTCATAAAAATGGTTACATTTTCCCATATACTTTTTAACAAGTTGCGGAAAAACGTGTCAATTGAAAGTTCTTTTGTAGATACTTAAATTCTGAATAAAGAGAAAACCCTCGTCTCAAAGTCAAAAATTAAACATGAAATAGGCTTCAGAAATTGAAAACTGCAAAGGTTTCAAAACAGCCCATTTTAGACTTTTTGTTTTATAATTTTTTTATAACAGCAGTACTATATAAATTACAAGAAAAATACTAAAAACGATCAAATACTACTTCATAAAATTCCTTTCTTTTGTTGATTATTAGTTACATTAGCTATTACGTATCTCTTGAACCAATATTTTGCATATTATTTTACTAAAGTGATGAATATCTATACATAATTCAAGTGGTGAGACAGTGGCTAAAATTGTATTGCGTCTTGCAGGAAAGTTATTTCCTCCTTTCAGGGTCACTTGACTGACAATCTTGCGTCAGTTCTATGGAAAAATGGAGCATTAAAATTTTACACCGTCGTTCTCACCGTCCTGTTATCGATGCAACACTACCTCTTTTATATCATAACTATATGATTCAATTTCACACACACTGTATAGATAAAATAATATTATTTTAGAGTAAATTGGGATTTTAGGAGAAATAGCTTCTTCAGATATAAAATACAAGAATTGCTAATGAAGAATTATATAATATAATAAACTTCAAAATAATATCCAGATTGACAAAGAGTTCAATGGGTATATACCAACAATATTTTATTAATTAAAAGTATTGATTGCTTAACCCAATCCTTCACGTTACTTTCATGTTAGGTAGATTTACTGTTGCGAAGACGGATGCCCACTTTCATTGATTCTCTTATATTTAGAAAAAAAAATCGAAAGCCTAATACATTTTGACAATGTATAAGAAAAGTTTAGCAGATACATCAAGTCAATTTTTGTTAATAGACGACTATGTATAGAGTATTGGTATTACATTCTGGTGAGCAATTCACGCACACTCAGCCAGTTGGCGGTCGGCACTTCCCCCCTTCCCCAGTAAGCGTGCTAAGAAACACACACGCGCAATCGCGTATACTGCAGAGAGATGTACTTATGTGAACGTATTATTATTATTATTACTGTAGTAGTGAGTACTGATACAGAATCTGGACACGATGAGATGTAGTATCATGATGGAATAGTTCCTATTCACTGTCACATATTATAGGTAATTGTTTCATTGTTTTATTTATGTATAAGTTGAATTTGATTATTTACCTAACAATGATCTACAGATATGAATTAATGACAATTGAATGGGGAGAAAAATAAAATGAGGAATATCCTCATTTGTTATAATATTTGAATGGTTGAGCTCACAGTACGGTTATCTTTGAGCAAACTGTAGCCGATCAATCTGAGACTCAGTCAACCCTCGTGGCTGAGAAAAGAATAGATGGACACTGCAGAGTGGCCCAGATGCAAGCCAATGCAACTGACACGGTTAGCTGACTGGCTGACAGTGTCAAGCAAGAGAAATGGTGTGTTATTATTTTTTTGTGTTATTATTCACGATTGGAATCTCATAGAAAAATCATTCTATAACCAGCAGAGAGAAGACACCTTCAAGTCAAAAGTCAAATAAATAAAAAATAACCGAACACTCTTGTAAGAAGTTATATTCATAAGAATTTAAAGAGGGCAGCTATCTTCGTAACTATATTTGTATTGTTTAATTTATATTCATGTTAAATTTCTAATACAAAAAACATTTGTTAGAAGGTTTAATGAGGAATACATTTTAATCTTTGAGAATTTGAAAGATATTTAATTAGATTAAAAAATTATTGATCCCAAGTGAAGATTTCTCGGCACAGTATTTTTAGTTAGGCCAAAATATCTAAAATAATTTACATTAATGTGTAAATCCTCAATTAAAATTCTGACAGACACCCCACCTTCCTTCACACTTCAACAACACATTTTTATATCTGCCATGTTTGTCCTTGGTACGATGAACCAGTGTGAGCAGGAACTCTAAAAGGAAAATCAAGATATATATATTATCTATGTGTAAAGACACTCTATTTGGAAAATCAAAATATACCAGTGTACTTTTTAGTCTAAAGGGAAGATCCAGAAATGCTTGTGTAAGCATACATTCTGTAAGGAGGATAAAGCTTCCTGAGACAAGAAGTGTAAATTAGTGAATAGATTTTGAAGACTCAATTTTAAATTAACTTCAAACATTAATTTTGTGTGGTGTGTGAAGCTGTAGCACCTAATATCTCAAATTTAAAGAATTGGATAGTCGTTTTAAGGTGAACTGTGGGAAAACTTACTTATAATTTGAAAGTACGTCAACATTGAATTTTTGGAATAAAGATCAAAACGAATAAAATGAAAACTGCCCTTCCATTCAGTGAAAAATCAGTACTTATTTCGATATATACGGTGCTAGGACAATTGCCACCCTCGGACAATTGCCACATGCGGATAATTGCCACACCCGGAGAATTGCCACCCGGACAATTGCCACCCAAATAATTCTTAAGTTCCTCTTCTTAATCTTAACTTTGAAAATGGTGATAAAATATGTATATTATTCTTATACGATCAATTAGTAATTATATACATTATAAGATAAAAAAATATTGTTACTCGGTTTCAGAATGTCCTTTTCAAATCTTATATTTTTCGAATCTTATAATAATATCTTATAATACATTATACCACTTCTTTAGAACGATTCAAAACTGTTTAATTCCTTTCATCTACAACATTTTCAGGATTTACACTAATAGATTTTTTTAAACACCACGCATCTACAATTTTAAGCCAATTTACTTTTTCACAGATTATTAGTTAATTTGAAACTGCACTAACTTATCACATTAAGGTTTGTACGGGATGACTGCTTATATGCCAATGAGCATCTCAACTCATAGATACCGTAGAATATGGATATTTGTTTATTAATGATAGTATTGATAAAGGAAGATATTTTTAATTTACTAAGGACATCATCAATTGAATAATTGAAGTAATTCGTATAAAAACAACATATATTTACTATATCAACTATAGGAATAATTAATTTTTATAAAAAAAATAATAGATGTGGAATGACATTTTTTTTCTTATAATGTATATAATTAATAATTAATCGTACACAAAATATAATACATATTTTATCACCATTTTTAAAGTTAAGAGGCCTGATAATAAATATTTGGGTGGCAATTGTCAGGGGGTGGCAATTGTCCGGGTGGCAACTGTCCGGGGGGTGGTGATGGTCCGCGGGTGGCAATTACCTTCGGGTGGCTATTGTCCGGTCACGGATAAATACATAGTCATGATATAACTAATAAAAAAACAATTTAATAATTATTAGTATAACTGATTATTTCATTTACTTGGAGTCTGTGATCGATATTTCACTGCAGAAATGAATATTGTTTATAATAAAATTAATTAAAATTATATTATAAATATATAGTGAATCCACTTTTCTGTTTATATTTCAATTATCGATGAAAATTTACTTGGAAAATGAAAATGAAAATTATCCTTCGTAGGAAACATATGAGAAAAAGACAGAATATAATTGTTTCCGTATAAAAACTTATGAAACTTGATCACAAGACTATGTTAACTTAATCGTGAGTTTACAATAATAAAACATGACTGAAGCAATCAAATACATTATTAGTATTAAATGGACGTAAGTTTACATACTTCACCTCCACCAAAAGAAAATATAGGTCGGATCGTATAAGATATAGGAACTAAATTCAATTTTCGATCACCAATTTTGTCTAATCGTATGTAATCATGTGAAAAAGTAAAAGTCATATTAGGAAATCTTCCAAATCGGTTTAATTTTTATTCATGAGGATTGGTTCGCCTGGACCAGGTCACTAGGGTTAATATTTTATAATATGTGTTTAAGTGAACCAACAGCGAAGTCAGTGGATAAACTTTCAAATGGCTAAAGGTTATAAGAATTAATCCTACGTATAATTGAAGCAGAAAAGAAGAAGGGTTTCAACTAACGACTATCATTTCTACTATTCATAGAACAAAATAATTTACCACCAATGTGAAAATGTCATTAATTCAAGAAACAAAATTGAACTAGAGTGAATAGAATGTTATCGCAACGCAAATCATTGTTTCTATTGAATGAGAAACAAAGCGGTCATAATACTCATGAATTTCAGACCGCATTATTTGTTTAGGAGTTTTTTTTTCAATTAAGGTTTTTTAATCAGGTTCTTTTTGAAGAAAATGGGGGATGATCTCTTGTTTATCCTCTCCCATTCAGCTTAATAAACGAATCAAAGTTAATGACGATTCTGAATATGCACAGATAAAAAATGACCGTACGGTATCGAAAATAAATATTGGATTCTGAATTATTTTTCACGGTACTGCATTAATAATTTTCTATCCATATATTTACTTTAAAAAAAATTATATTCTGTGAACGCTGCGTTTTAGGATTTTTAAAGGTAAATTGAATCAATCGTACACTATAGCGAATGTTACTCGAGTATTTGGTGTAAAAGATTATCATATGCTATATTGATCAAATAAAAGCTGTTGATTTTCTTTCAAAATCAAATGATTTTGAATGGTTCACATAAAATTAAAAAGTTCTTATCTACAAGCATAAAAATTCTTTAAAAAATGTAATGGTAGTAAAATTAGTTTGAAACAAATTGAAATATCAAACCGAAAGAATAACGAAAATACAACAAAACAATTTCACATGGAGCATAACGTTTGCTTCAGAACAAAGGCCATGTCGCAGACATCAAAAAGAACATAAATACAAGGTCCTAAAATTTGGCAGTTGAAAAATTGAATAATCAAATAAATCAGAGTACAAAATTTGAAACTCCCCGATGTTCGAATTCAATCTTTTCGAAAGTAATGTTTTTTTTCTATTGAAGGCATCAAATGGGAACTATCATAAAAATTGAACATTCAGTATAATAAAGTATTATTTTAAGTCTTCTTCAAATCTACAAATTATAATATAATGAAAAGATATTTCCAGGTTAACTTTTTTAATTCCAAGCAATAACTTCATAACTGTAAAATAGCTTAATGTGTAAAGTTCGAATTAATCTCAGTGAACAATTAGAGTTGAGAAACTTATCTAATTAATGAAGTCCTAAGGGCCTATTCAAATGATAAAAGCCGTCCATTGCAGGAATTTAAATACAGAAAATGAATGGAATACACAGAGAAAAGATTTTTGTGGCCACTGAAGGTTAGGAATGTACTCGGTATTCTTCAGCTATCTTTGTCCGCCACTCATTATCTGAAACTGAAAGTTATGACGATTTCAATTTCGTACCCGCTTTTTTGACTCTGACTGTATATTTTCATTAAGACATAATTATATACGATTAGACAGAAACGAAGGTGATAAATGTTAGGACACTCAAATTATGAGCATTTATTCATATATATATATAAGGAGTATATATGTGCTCTGTCCAGTCATGAGATGCATGAATGTACTTGAGTATGTAAGTGTGAATGTCTCAGTATAATGAGTTAACTGTAACACTTGTAGCGGCTCACTGAATTTAAAAGACTCTGCAGCTTACTAAGGTTCGTGCACAGTAATAAGCTCCGCCCAAACAATAATACCTAAGAAATACTTATTAGTTATCTTTACTTGTCATGTATTTTTTTTTTTGCCTTGACCGACCAATACATGTATAAATATCAAATGAAGAAAAAATATCGAAATGTCAATTCGTTGAGATTTTATGAGAGCTTTAGTGAGGACTGGCGCGCACGTTCCAGTGGCTAGGTTAGTGACCAAACTTTTGAGTACTAGTTTACAAAGGTTATGACCTTTTTCTCTTAAGTAATATTCAAATGAACTATCTAAAGAATATATATTTCAAAGTTAAATGATTCTCTCAAGTATACATACCGAACATGGCAGGGTGTCGCCCTCAGCCAATCATGTCTCATTCAGCACACCATAATCCTTCCTATCTCCCCTAAGGAATTCGGAGAATAATTGATAGCTCTTTAATAAAAAGAATTAATAAAATTATATATTTAACATAAAGATTACATTTACGTATTTCATTGCTATATAAATTATCATAAAAATTCAGTTTAATTAGGTGACGCAATAATGAACTATTCTCTGGTTAAGAAATAATCGTGGCTGGTAAATTCCACCGCGGAAAGTTCCCCCGTGGAAAATTTCACCAGGAAGATTCCACCGCAGAAGATTCCACCGGCATTATTTGCAAGATGTGGAAAATTTCACCGCTGAAGATTCCACCATTTTAAAAAAATATATAAATAAACAGTTTATTTTAAAATGTATTTCTAAGTCTAGGTAATTTATAATTGTGAATGAACAAATCTTCCTTTTAATTATGAAACAATTAATAATCCATCATAAAGGCATTAAATATTTAAAACTAACCTGTGGCAACACTGCTAAATTTAGGTTTTTGAATTCACCAACAGTAACTTTAAAGTACAAATAAGGTTAACACGTTAAACCTTGTGAGTTTGACTATCAGAATGTACCGGAGGGCTTGACTATGTGGGTAAAAAACACATGTCATATTTAAAATCCTACGCTACTCTATTTTTTACAAGTTTTTATTATATATACTAAGCTAATGTTTACCAAATCTCAACTAAAAATATTTAACATATAAGGAGAAACAAATACATAGATGTATAAGACATCAGCAACTGAGGGAGCAGAGTTGTGATTGGGTGGAGTGTGGCCCAATCAAAGCTCGTTTATGTGTGTGTATTCCATGAAAACTCGGATTGGTGTGTGCTTAGAGGCTTACCAAACTGTATTTCCACGTTGCAACACGTCACCACAACACAATGAATTTCCTAATGTATGTGATTTACGCTGATTTACGCCGATACGCAATTATTGTTTAACTCTCAAATACAAAAATATATTTGGTATTTATGTAGAAACAAAGTCATGGAAGGCCGTTGAATTTGAAGGAATGACATGGAAGATTCAAAGTAATTTAAGAATTATGTGCTCAGAAAACACACGTCAAACCTATTGATTATGTGAATGCAGGATTGCAGTATAATACAACGTGCTGCAATATATGTACATTAATTAAGAAATCAAGCTCTGTGTTTGTGCACAAGATAATAAGAGCATATCCTTTTTAATAGAGTAAAAAAAAACGGCGGTCATAGATGGTCACGCCACATTATGCATTATTCTATGATTCATCTCTGTTCTAATCTGCGGCGTAGACACACTTAGTATCAGTATCACTCTGCTTATATGTAAACAAACCGGAACTCAACCTCATGTCAATGCTTTTCTCATCAAAGTGGAGTGACCGCTAATTGATTCGCATATAAAATAGTATTTAAATTGTAATAAAGCTCTATTCATTAAATATTATAGTTTAATATTCTACTTTTTCATGAGTGTTGAAACAAATATGATGTAATTATTCAATTATATAAATTCACCACCACTCATTTCATCTTCTTATTTCTTTGGTTATGATTCAATGAAAGACATTCATTTTTCTTCTAAAAATATTTAAATATTGTTTGTTTCATTAATTTTTTTCAGGAATAGTTACAAAATATTCTATGGTCCCTCAAATATTGTTTTAGCCCTCAAAGGATTTTCTCGGTCCCTCAGGCAATCAATCTATAGAAATATAGTGTCAGTTATACATATACTTTAAAATTCTATTCAAATTTTATATGTCAATGCAGGGTGTCCGACACTTTTGTTACCAAACTTTAACATAAGGTAGCAATCGTCGAAATAAACAATTTATATTCAATGAAGGTATGGTCTGAAATGCTTAGTTAAAGAGCTACAAGGTTAGGAAAGTAGTAACTGTACCATTTACTATTATTAGCACATTATTTTTTTAATGTTGCGATAAGAAATAAAACAATTTTGACAGTAATTATTATGAGCGAATGAAACATCATCTTAAATTAGGTTACATGTTTACAAAATGGGTTCAAACTGCCGCCCATTTGTTACAAGGCAGGCGTTCAAACGTTTGTCCAATGATTGGCGGACGTGAGCAAAGACACCAGGAATTTCACGAATTCTTGCGGAGGCTTCGGCAATCCTGCCGATCAGGTTCAATTCGGATTGAATCGGTGTTTCATAAACCAAACTCTTCAAATGTCCCCAAAAGTAGAAATCTAGGGGCGTGATATCATTTCGTTTCCTTGTCACGGGTTTTTTTACTAATTGTAAACATTCTTTTTACCCAACTTCAAGTCCTTGTCACTCATTAACTAAGAATTTTAGACCATACCTTCATAAAGTATAAAGTGTTTATTTCGACAATCGCTACCTTATGTTGAAGTTTGGCAACAAAAGTGTCGTACACCCTGTATATTTTGCTAATTATAGCGATCTTTATGTGATATTTACGATGGAGATATTTTATAACGAGCCAAATTTTAATTAGCTTAGTTTTTTTATCATTATTAAATAGTTTTTTGCATGTTCAGTTCATGTTACATTGTAGTATTTTGGATTTATATTACTTTGTTTCTATTTTTACTGTTAAATTTTATGCGCTTTTACCAATTTGACACGTAGCAAATATTTTCGGAATGAACATACAGATTTCAATTAAACCTTTCCTTTTTATGTAAGTGAATTAAGTAAGAATAATATGGAACTGCCAGTGTGAATTCTATACTTAATTATAGAATTTATATCATTTAAAAAAATATTTAGCTTTTTGAATAAATTCTTGTTAATCTTTTTCCGTTAATGTCTTCGGTTTCTTTATTGACTTTAAGATATCGTGACAATTATCCATTTTTAGTCAGTTCTAGTGAGATATTTGAATTAAACGCTAATGTTTCTGTTAAGATATATACCTCTCAAATAACCAAAGCTTCAATACAAAGTATCCTCACAGTGTTCTTCACACGAAATTATTATCTATTTCTGAGACCACTGAATTTTTGAATATCTATCAAACTTGAAATGTTTTACCTTATCAAGTGGCTATTTGATTCGTTGAAAATTCCTGTTATGCAATCCTCGTATTTATATATCATTGTTTGATTTAATATTTTATTGCTAGTTGGATAACTAATAATCTAATTTGTTGGCTTTCAATATGCGATTATAATTGATGATCACACATTGTATAATATCATGATATTTTTATGTTACAATCTATTTCTTACAATATGATATGATCAATATTTTATATAAAAAAATCGATATTTTACTATAAATAACGATCAATATTAATCGTGATCTACAATAACAGTAATTCTGACGATTTTATATTCATCGGTTCTAGAAAATTTTGCTCTTGGAAAATTCAGTCTCATAAAATTCGGTCTCAGAAAATTCGGTCTCAAAAATTCGGTCTCAGAAAATCCGGTCTCGGAATCTTCGGTCTCAGGTATAAATTAATCTTGTGAATTAGATGTATCGAGAGGCTTCCTCTGAGACCGAAACTTCAAGACCGGATATTCCGTGACCGAAATTTCTGAGACCGAAATTTCCGGCCACCATATTTACTAACTGAGAACAATTTTCCATATAAGAGAACGTTGGTTGCCCTCTGAAATCACGACCATCTAAACATAAGGGGACCGCCCCCAAAATTTTGAAAATTTTGAATTATTGAAGTTATGGTTCTGAAACCTTGTATGTATATATAAAATTGAATTATCTATCGTTTTAGTTCAAGACATTTTTTCGATTAGACCCATAGGAAACGAGTTATTCGAATTTCGAACAAATTTCGAACCATTATCAAAAAAACCCAACCTGTTTTTTGGTTGAAGCTAGAGCATTGCACTTTTTTGCATTCGATTCTCCATACTGATATCTACCATATGATTTTCTTCGATTTTTGATTTTCGAATGGGTTTTCTAAATTTCGACTTTTTCATAAAAAGTAAACCAAAAATTTTGAAAATAATTTTTTGTCGGGAAAAATTTTCTACAACAAATTCGAAAATCAAAAATCGAAGAAAATCATATTTTAGATACCATTATGGACTATCGAATGAAAAAAACTGCAATGCTCTAGCTCCAACCAAAAAACAGGTGGGATCTTTTGAATTACAAGATTTGTAGATATCAAAATTAGTAGGAATTTCTTTTCAAAGTTTGATGATCTGACACGCAGAGTCCATCTACTTCGAAGGTTTAGGGGCAACTGGCTAATCTCTCTTTGCATTCATTGGTGTGTGCGTGTTACACGGGTATGTTAGATACCAGATATAGCGATATAATTAAATATTACGAATTATAATTGGCTGAGAGATGGTTTTTAGAGTACATATTGACTCCCTACCCCCCGTCCCACTTTTCCCTTTCTCCCCCTCTCCCCAGGGGGTTAGAGTTATACGAGACTTCTGATATTTGGCACACACTATAAGAAGGTTATAAAGCAACTATTTACACAATATAAAAAAAAGATAAAATTGTGAGATTTCTTCGGGGGCGGTGGCCATAAATACCAGTCTACCCGTATATCGTTTCCATTTTTCATATCTTTATAAACAAATATTAGCCCTATCACCTTATTCAAAGTTTACCCATGATTATAAGAAAACATATAAACGGAGATTAGATGAATTTCTTATATAACATTCAAGTTAACGTTTTTTTTAACTATAGATCGTAACAGCACCGGTAGATGGCCTAATATTCCATTACTATATTATATGTTTTTTTTTCGAAAGTTAGGAATTTATGTCCTGAACAATTATTTCCTGTCTTTGATTCAATTTTGCTATGGGGAGATCACGAAAGCATTCAAAAAAGCCATAAATTGGGAAAAAAATATTCGCTTAAAACATGGCTTTAGCTAGGTGTTAGATCTACAGTTTGTAAATACTACTCTAATTTCTTGTCTGTAGCACGTACCATTGCGGGTGGAAGTTTGTAGTGTAGCTAAATAGCTAACAACCCATGAACTCTAGGCTTAAAAAGAAATCAGATTTTACAGCACTAATTTTAGTATGAAGAAGGGGGTCTAGGCTGAGTTTCCGAAAACGAATTGGCCGAAACCAAATTTGCCGAAAACTGATTCGCCGAAACAGTTTTTCACAATTTTTTTTTCCGAATCCTTAATTGGCCAAAGACGGATTTGCCGAAGGACAAGTTTTCCGAAAGACGAATTTGTCGAAAATCAAATTTAATGCATTCAAAAATAACATTCTGTTGGACTTTGTAGTTATCATCATTATATATTATGTATAAAAAAATATTTCTTATATGAGTTTGACATTACTATTGCTATATAAATTTAAAGTCCGCTTATTCGGTATCATTTTGCTAAATTCATATATCTAATTGTATGTACTAAATATCAATATGTATATGGCATTACTAAAAAAGTGTTGATAGATATCAATCTCTTTACCTGAAACAAATTTATTAATGCAAGTGACACTATCGTTGAAGCTAGAGGTATATTGGGAAGATATAAACATATTTAATAGTTATGTCATTACTTACACTTTTATATTTTAAACGCAATAAAAGAAAAAAATATTAATAACGTAAGCCACAAAACACTTTCTGTATTGTATACTATTAACAACTGAATTAAATATATGCAGTAACATGGAATATTCACAAAAACGAATAAATGCGCTAGAAACACACAATCTAAAAACAACCAAACGCTCAAATGAAAGAAATGCAAGAAGCTCCCATATCTGACTGCCTGATTCTGACTGAATAAAGCTAGAACGTCTTCAAAATTAGAAAAGACAAAGAATCATCTAGTGCTACAACGATTAAAGGATCATTTAGTCTAACTAAGGGTTATGATTTCGTTGTTTCGTTTCTTTTCTGTAACTTTTGGGTAATTTTACATTCTGTTTTAAATAAGTCTCTCAGTAAATTTGTCTTTCGGCAAATTCGTATTCGGAGAATCCGGTTCGGCGAATAGGGTCCGGCAAATTAGTTTTCGGAGAATTTGGTTTCGTCAAATTCATTTTCGGAAAAACCGCCGGATGCCTGAAGAAGGATGTGTGAATTTGTTAAGTGATATATCTTTCTACAGCGAGATGACCTGATGGTAAAGCTGTTTTATTATCTACTGAATACTTATGTTTTGGGATTATTGACGTTTTATTTGTCTGCCATTTTTGGAAGAAGAAGAGGTGATCTATTGAACAAGTTTTAGTTGATTTAGATATCTGAATTAGAAAAAGTAACAGAATTCAAAATGAAAACAAAAAATAGTGTCTTCCAATAAACAGAATCATCAAATATATATTTTAAATAATTTTTAAATAATAATTCCAAAGATATCTCTACTTAATATCGTGAACCAACTTTTCCTCTCTCAAATGAATCTTCTCTCGTCTCTCTGAGTAAAAATGAAAAGCTGGAATAGAGCGTTGAATTAAAACCTGAAGTTTTATTTTTCTATTAAGAAAGTTTATTTCCTGATAATTAGATGTAAACAGATATTATCATGAACAAAAGTGTTTTATTTTATCCTGTTCACCTTGTATACTAAATTTCAGAAATTTGCCTATTAGCACATTTTAGTTTATGCCGCTAAAAAATATTCCATCAATCGAATAATTAAAGCTGGTCATGCTTTTTCCTTGTCAGTATTCCAATCCCAGCTTAAATTTCAATCTCTTCAGTTCCTTTTAATCCATCAGCACTGAGAATTAGTGTCTTAATTAATCTTGTGTGCATTTTTTATATAGTATTGAAGTTGAAAAGATATACCTCTTTGAATAAAATGTAGCAATCGCTCATATTTATGTCTCCATTGTTTGTTGATTTAACTGTTATATTTTTCAATTGAATAATTGGTTTACATGAAACTATACATAAGAGTTATGGAGGAGGATGTTTGTGACAAAACACTGATAAATGTTTTTTCATTGTTATTATGCCAATTATTTTCCATGTTCGTACACTGAATATCTTCTTGATTACACACTGTGATTATTCTGTTATTTATAGATGTGTTTTCAGGTTGAAAACTTCTTTGACTGATAGCGTGAATTTGCTGTTAATTTGTTGTTTGCATGAAAATAAATATTTATATTGATAACCTCGAAAATGTTACTTCAACTCCATGCTATTGATTCATTCATGCTACCTAACAATGTTCAAATTATTAACAGAATATATCTACTTAGCTTTTTTATAATTTATCTTTTCTTCTTACTCCTTCTTCCATTCAACAATGAAGAAATGATCATGTATAAAGATCTCTTGCACTTCGCTTTATCTTTTTCTTCTTATCCATGTTCAGGGTCGACATTTTTACTTGTGGTATCCGAGTGGTCGTCCTACTGCTTGGATTGTACTGTCAAATCCACAATTTTGTTCAAAGCATTCTTCTATGTATGTTTCTTTATATAATTTGGTTCTATATAATAGCATCTTAAATAGTTCAGTTGGTGATGAAAGTATTTTCATATCAGCGAATGTAAAAACAATATAAAATTATCATCACTTTATAACAATGTTGATCGTTAAAATTAATATTAAATTCACAAATGGTTTCTCATTAACACCATAGTAAACGAGATAATGAACCCTATAGCTACTCTAGATAAATACCATCGATCTATGGAAACACGACTCTCTGTTTGCCGTGTGACATGTTCCTCATTACGATAATTGCCTTATGTCAAGCCCTGCCATCCGTGGGATACGCTCAGTAATGGTTACATTTATTTTTCATCAAGTATATGCATTGTGCAAAAACATATGATAAAATTTTTTGATAATTTTATTGTTTAAGTCTTTCAAATACAACATATTATCTATAACTATTGTATACTGTATAGTGTATTCATTGTACAGTATTGCATACTTGAAAATAATCAATTTCATTCTAGACCACTGATCTTCTTGGCGTATCTAATTTATCGATGATACATCATTACAAATATCAACTAATATCATATTCTTCATAATTTGAAGTCGAAATAAGTCATTACTTTTAATTCTAGTTAGCAAACATATATATTTACATTCGATATATTTTTAACACAAATTATACCATTAAGGGGGATTGTTTGCCAGTTTTGCTAGCTACCAATAATACTCGCACGATTGAGCTGAGATTTTGAAATAAGGTGTAAAATCCTCCGAAATATTGTTTCTGTTCATGAATTTTTTTCATTTGGGGGCACCCCTCCCCACGTGGGGGCCGAAACCCCTGTTTCCACCCCCTCCCGAAAAGTCTACATACTCAATGTGGGTTGGTCCTACAGAAAAAAAATTAGGAGCTAATATATTCTCTATTAATAGGTATCCTAAGATCTTCTAACAAGCTTTTTTGAATTTCGATCTCTAACTTATTTTTTTTTCATTTTGAATTTTTTTTAAGTCTTTATTTTTTCGTATCAAAAAAAAAAGTTAGAGATCAAAATTCAAAAAAGCTCATTGGACGATGTTAGGAAGGACGAGTTGAACATATTAGCTCCCCATAAATTTTTCAGTATGACCAACCCTCATTGAGTTTATAGACTTGGCGCGAGTACGATTTGAGTGAAAAAGTTACCGAGATATTGGAGTAAACAAAAAAGCACATCAGGTCGCTTCGTGGGGACCGAAGGTCCCCCCTGGCTACGACTAAGCCCTCTACCGAAAATACCACAACTATTATACAACATCGGGTCGGTCGATTCGGAGGAAACGAAGAGCCTTCCTGGAAGCCATCAACCAAAAATGGGAGACTATTACACAGCAAAACAAACAAACAAGATCCCCCACCTCCATTATTCGCACCACTGATGCACTTCAGTCGCCACAGCGAACTGAAATTTTCTGTACGTTTTCTTTAGACTGTTTTCTAGCGAACTAAAGTAAAAAAAAATCTGTAAAAATTATAGAAAACAGGTAAACGATTCCCTTAAATGAAGAGTTGATGACTGTTTCATAAATAAAGAATTTGCAGTTTACAGAAATAATCTATAAAAAGAGGGATATACAGAGTGAAGAATACATATTAAATTAGCAAGAAAAAGGTCTAAGTGGTAAATTGATCCTATATTTGTAAAGAGTTGGACATGTTGCTCAACCCTATTTATCTTTCAAAACAGATATTAAATTAGATTCATAATATATTCATATATTTTCCGATTCAAATTAAAATAAGGAGGGTAGTCAAAGAACATGTGCGGAAATGTTGCCGTGAGAGAATTCGACGTTCTAAATTTCGCCGGAGGAAAATTCGCCATATGGAATTTTCGCCGTAAGTCAATTTTGTAGTAAATAATTTTCACCGATAATTTTTTTTTGATTCTAGATACCAGCATCGAGGGTAATCATCATGCTTTGCAAAGCTCCATAACAACTTGAATCTAAACATTTAAAATTTCTAAAATTATTTTTAAAAATAGAAGGTCACAGCAAGAAAAAAGCTGTGTGACTAAATAAGTGATACTAACAAAATCTGATGAGAAAATATTGCGATATTTTCGATAAACTTCAGATAAAAGTTTTACACTACAACCGAAACTAAAAAAAATATTGTATTTGCGCAACATGGCTATCGAATTACATACTTTTTAAGTAGTTACCAGTGAAATTTTAATATTTCCATTTTTTTAATATTTTAAACCTGTTCAGCAATTATACTATCAACGTGCTTTATGTTTCATTGTCAATCAAATAAAATTGAAATTAGATTAAAGGCACTATTCATGTCGAAATAGTCTACCTTCTCTTTTTATGAAAGTGTTATTGTTTTAAGTTAAGACTCCTGTTAACCGTTCATAGCAATCCTTGGTAACAAGGATGGAAAAGGACCATAACCATTATTGTGGAGATTACTTTACTTTATTAGTTTGGGTTTTTAAGCCGAGAGTTAAAACATTCATTTCGGCGAAAATTCATTGCAGCAAGAGTTCCATACGGCAAAAATTCCTTAAGGCGAAAATTCTTGACTGAAAGTCTTCTTTCTGTGTAATTTCCTACTGCGAAATTTCCTATATCGAATAATCATCGAATCGTATTATGCCACCAAAATCAGTTATTCTGATGCAGCGGTATCTCAGGGAGATTTTGGCGGAATAATGTACTTGGGTTGGAAATTAGAAGAGACAAGGAGTTTGACAGATACCCTTGAAGGCCACAACTATCAATAATCAGAATTTGCGGAAACGCCTTGAACAGCCCCATTATTATCCCCATTACTGTCATCCGACCACCATTATGGATATCCGACTATCATTATTGTCGTCAGATCTCCACTATTGTCATCCGACCACCATTATTGTCATCCGACCACCATTATTGCCATCCGACCACCATCGTAGCCGTCCAACCACCACCATAGTCATCCGACCATATAGACTGATATAGAATTTCTGGAACCAAGGTTCTAATACTTCTTAACTATTCCAAGGTCAGGTACTATTATAATATTTTAAAATATCGTTATTCTATTGGAGTGTTTTACTTTCCACATTGATTCTAGTTGGACATTTAGAGTTTGTTTCGTTTAGGACTAGAAATCTAGCCACATAGAATGGCTGAATAATTAACATTTTCTAAATGATTCTGAAAAGTAAATAATTACAGAATAAAATTATTTTACCCAACTTATTAAATTTAGTAGCAACTGTAACCACACCCTTTACCGCCTGGTTGTACTTCAAAGTCTCCTTTTAAATAAATACATTTATAGAAATATTGGCCAAGTCCATACATTCGTAGGACCAACTGATCTTTGGAGTACAGTTCTAGGCACTTTCCAGCCGAAGAGTCAGCGTGTTGTTTACATTTGAGCGTCAGTTATAAGCTAATTACTATTGGGTGTGGTTGTGTCGCAACAGAGCTGCTGCACTCTCATCTTTAGCCCATTATGGAAGAAAATCCTATTGAGATAACATTTCGAAAATAATCATGCTTTTGTAGTAATGTATAAAGAGTGTATTCCATAAAAGAAATAATCAAATAAGTGTGTATGAAAGAATATTCATGTGTTTTTTTGAAGTGGATCCGAAAAACCACTTGGGCTTCAGGCACTTTGACAAACTGTGGTCATGAAAGTACATATGGGTGCAAGACACATTGTGAAGTAACCCCAATCATTTTATATCAGCTTTTATTTGGTGAAATCAATTATTTTCATCAGCAGTTGACCTGTTTGTATGATCAGTAATATTATATCAATTATTTTCTGTGAAACTTATATAGTTAGTACAGTTAGCAATTAGTTAAATTTTCATTTTTGCATATTTGGGTATGTCAGCTACCTAAGTAATTTCATTTTTCAGGTACTTCCAACGCGATTGCAGCTCGGACTTTTTACTTGAAGAGGCAACGACCAAGTAAAATTGCGCAAAGGGTAACTGAGAATCTTTTCGGTAGCGATTCTGAGGACATAACATCTGATGATGACGACATTGAAGATCCTGAATATCGTCCTCCTCTAGTTAGTGATGATGAGACAGAAAACGTTCCAAATGAAGAGGAACCTCTTATTTTGCATATTGATGAAAATGTGGAAAATGAACTAACACCAAAGCGTAAAAAAAGAAAACTGAATAATTAATAATTAGAGAGTCGGATTATTTTCTAAAGGGCACATACTTTTTTGTGTCAGACATGTTTAATTTCTTTTATAGATTAATATTATACTGACTATAGTTCCATGACAGTAACACAGTGTGATTTAAAAGTATTTTTTTATATAATATTTCATGTGCAATGATGCATGAAATTCAAATCAAAATGACAGTGTTTGAAAAACGCATTTAAATATAAAACTCCTAACTTAACTCTATTTCCTTAAATCAATTCATTAAATAAATCTCTACTGCAATTCAGCTAAATTGTGTAGGACCTTATTTCACTAACACTATTGCAACCTGAAAATAAAGTAAATAAACTCTGACATTGCTAATAAGGCGTCGAATACATTTGCATACGCTATGATTTAAGACTGATAAGTAGACATATTTGAACTGAGTAGTTTACTAGTATAATAGAAGACTTGGAAGGAAAGATTATTAGATAAACACAAGTTGAGTTGAGACCTACTTAATTTGAGCATAGCTGGACCACATATGACAGGATTCGATCTCCTATTGTTTAGCTTCTTTTATCAAATCTCTAAGATGATCAATGAAGTATCGTTGAATAATTATTGAATATGTGATTTAGGGCTGTTTCTTTTCCACAGTAAATTTATTGATGAAAAAGAGAACGACAGGATGAAAATTTACAAGTGGATTTATTATTCCATAGTACAAGTATTGGTATTAGATGTCGACAATATTGGAACTCATTCCATTGAATGAAACTTTCTATCGGTTTATAAATGTTGCCATTAATATGTGATTCTCATGATTGAGTGGACAATTATTTATTCTTGTATCTCATAAATTTCTGGCCACAAAAGCCGCAATATTCTACGTTCAATAGAATGATTTCTTGTATTGTGACGAATGAAATATCCTACTATTATCACACAACGGTAAGAATTACCTCCCGCATTCAGTAAGAAAAGAGTGTATGTCCTATTGTAGGATTTATTGCTTCGATTGACGTCTCATTGTTATATGCATTAAGAATTCTCTTAAGAAGTTATGTAAGTGGGTAAACTGGATATATCTGTGGAAGGTATGCAAATGAGGTCCATTCAGATAAATAGTTGATGGTTATCACTGATTGATTTCATTTGCTAAGCTATAAAAGAAACACAGAATGGTATTCATCACATTGGTCTGGAGCTACTTCCCTTCCCGACTTTTATTCCAATTCCTTATATTTGTCTTCTTTTTGATGTCAACAATATTACTTTTGGTTCCCAATTAAAAGTAAAACCCAGTATGGACTCAACTATTTCATTGGTTTGATAAAATATATAATAATAAGGTCGATGAATACAATATTACAGGTGGGCCTCGCTTTAAGTACAACTCACTTTAGTAAAAGTGGTCCTTATTTCGAGTCACGATTCGAAATAAGACCCGTTGGTAGACATAGAAAACGGAGACAATTTTCTGTGATTATTTCACGGTAACTAAGGCCCTTCACGGAGCTCTTCACACTTGCGTTAGAAAAATTGCAGCTTTTTTACTAACGCAAGTGTGAAGGGCTACGTTAAAATTATTTGCAGCTAATATTTTTGCCATGAACAGTATTTCTAACGTGGCGTTGAGAAGCGCAAGTGTGAAGCGGGCCTAAAAAAATATCAAAATTATAATCCAGATGAGGTTATTGGAAGCAAAATTGGTCCCTAAAAAAGCAATTGGTTCCCATTTTAGGGTTAGTTCCGTGTTATCGCACGGTTCCATATTTTCGAACACGTAAAAATCTTTTTATTATAATCATTATTTAACATTTAGTTGAATTGGTATCCATGATACCAATTAAAATAGAAGTTAAATAATAATTATAATATTTTCTTTTCTGACGTGTCCGAAATTGTAGAACCAACCAATAACTTGGAACTTAATTAGTACCCTACTACCAAAAATATTTCATAGAGCATAAAATTATAGAAGTCTAAGTATCTATTAATTACTTAACTATACTGAGTGAGAGTTAAGCTATGGTTGGATTTCAAACATTTTATAAATGCACGACTTTTAAACTTTTTTAACAGTCACAAACAATGAAAGACTGCATATTATTGTAGTGGCAAAACAAAGGCGTTCCAGAAAAGCGGCCTAGTTACTAATTTACGTTACTTTATTAGATTGGCACTGCCTATAAACTAGAATTTTAACACTTATAGGTCAGTGTTCGGTAACACAATTTTTGCCACATCAATTTACTGTCTCAAACCACAATTTCCTCATAAACTAACTTGGAAGGTAAATGAAAACACAATTCTAATTTAAACCCTTAATTATTCTACATCAACACTGGAAGCTTCAAATAACAGATACAATAATAAATTATGGATCAATAACCTAAATTCGAAGGTTTACGAGTAATAATGGGTATAACCAATTGAAAATACGAGCTACAAATTATTAGGCCAATCTGTGCTAGTGCACGGATTGCAATGAATACACAAGGGAAAAGTCGGGGTAAATAGTCAAAATTGGTGATAACCAGTCATAATTAGTTATTCTGTCAAATTAGTTATTCTGTCAAATTAGTATTCTGTCAAATTAGTATTCTGTCAAATTAGTATTCTGTCAAATTAGTATTCTGTCAAATTAGTATTCTGTCAAATTAGTATTCTGTCAAATTAGTATTCTGTCAAATTAGTATTCTGTCAAATTAGTATTCTGTCAAATTAGTATTCTGTCAAATTAGTATTCTGTCAAATTAGTATTCTGTCAAATTAGTATTCTGTCAAATTAGTATTCTGTCAAATTAGTATTCTGTCAAATTAGTATTCTGTCAAATTAGTATTCTGTCAAATTAGTATTCTGTCAAATTAGTATTCTGTCAAATTAGTATTCTGTCAAATTAGTATTCTGTCAAATTAGTATTCTGTCAAATTAGTATTCTGTCAAATTAGTATTCTGTCAAATTAGTATTCTGTCAAATTAGTATTCTGTCAAATTAGTATTCTGTCAAATTAGTATTCTGTCAAATTAGCATTCTGTCAAATTAGCATTCTGTCAAATTAGTATTCTGTCAAATTAGTTAAATACATTGAAAATAGTTTATACTCAATTAGCGTTATATAGGCAATTAGCAGTATATAGGCAATTAGCAGTATATAGGCAATTAGCAGTATATAGGCAATTAGCAGTATATAGGCAACTAGCAGTATATAGGCAATTAGCAGTATATAGGCAACTAGCAGTATATAGGCAATTAGCGGTATATAGGCAATTAGCGGTATATAGGCAATTAGCGGTATATAGGCAATTAGCAGTATATAGGCAATTAGCAGTATATAGGCAATTAGCAGTATATAGGCAATTAGCAGTATATAGGCAATTAGCGGTATATAGGCAATTAGCAGTATATAGGCAATTAGCAGTATATAGGCAATTAGCAGTATATAGGCAATTAGCAGTATATAGGCAATTAGCAGTATATAGGCAATTAGCAGTATATAGGCAATTAGCAGTATATAGGCAATTAGCAGTATATAGGCAATTAGCGGTATATAGGCAATTAGCGGTATATAGGCAATTAGCGGTATATAGGCAATTAGCGGTATATAGGCAATTAGCGGTATATAGGCAATAAGCGGTATATAGGCAATAAGCGGTATATAGGCAATTAGCGGTATATAGGCAATTAGCTTTACATATGAAAATAGGGTTATAAGTCAAAATATGGTTATATCTTTGGAATCAGGGTCATAAATGGAAATAGGGTTATACCAGCAACTAGGGATATATACAGCCTAAAAATAGGACTATATACGCAGATAGGAATATTTAGGAAAATAAGACTTCCTAAGAAAAATAGGGATAGATAGGCTAATATAAGGATCTAAAACAAAAATAGGACCATATAAGCAAATAGGACCATTTAAGCAAAAAGTTCCAGATTAGCCAACATGACTAAGTAAATAGGGATATATAGAAAAATATAGATATAACAAATGGAGGGATCTATAGTAGTCCGCCTAGGACTGAATAGGCAAAAATAGGGATTTAACCTAGCCAAATATAAGACTATTTATGCGGATAGGGATCTATAGGAAATAAGGATATATGGTCAAAGGACTATATAAGCAAATAGTGATAGAGAAAAATAGGGATATTTGGTAAAAAATACCCAGAACATTAGGGATGAAATAGGCCAATCTATCTATCGTAGGCAGATACAGATGTATAGGCAGATAGCGGTATCAGGCAAATATGACCATACAAGCCAATAGGCATCCACGAGTCAAATTATGGCCTTAGTAGGATTAGTGTTGATTTGGTTCACTAGTTTTTCCAGGTCCAGGTTGGCTATCTTTTCCAGGTCCAGGAATTAGGTTAGTTTCTGTAGGCTCAGTCTTCGGTGGCCTAGAAGTTCTTCTGTCAACTTCGGGCATTCACGTTGGGTACAGTTGTAAAGAAATTTCCCGAAAAGTCCTTAATTACAAACGTGACAATATGCACTGAGGATTATCTGACGATACGATTTTTGTGATGATGCTCTTTAATTGGCTATTAATTGATTAACCTGTGGAGTAATTGAATGAATTTAAACAAATTGTAGCTAGTAAAAATTAAAATAAATAATTAATCACTTGATAATAATAATAATTAATTAACCTCTCAATCTGCTAACCCCACAAAGATTTAACCCTTCTTTAACTGAATTAAATAAGTCTACCTTCTATACCATTTACTTTACAGTTCAAACCTAGTTCAAAGTTCAAATTTAGTTGCATTTATCTAGCCTTGAAAAGTAGTCCCGTTAAATAGCCCCTTATCACATATACTCAGGTATCAATTTGACTACTTGGTAATTAAAAGAAAATTAACCCTTGCAATAATTATTAAACATTCGCTAGCTATCTAAATAAGTCACTTCACTAACAACACTTTCAAGAACACCTCTCACTTCAACATAGACAGTAATAATGCCGAATCAGTGGTCGAATGGTTCGGTACCAAAAATAGTGCCATAAACGCTCTCTGAATAAAAATGTGAAAAACAGTTATTTTTAGAAAAAAGAAATGCAAAATTGCTATTTATCAGAGAGGCAACAACCATTTAGAGGTAATTAAATTAGCGTAATTTTATTAGGAAGATAAATAATTAAATTAAGTACGCGGAAGTGGACCCCACTTCATACTTCCCCACTTGGCACCTACTTTTTGTTTCGAACCTTCCGTTCTAATATACGAGGTTGTACATTAGGAAACGAGGGTACATTTCCCTTCGATCTAGTAATTATACCCCGATTAATTGGTTCCGACCAATCTGTTCTCTGTGAAATTCGTGAATCATTTAAACAAATTTTGTCTGCCGAATTTGAATCTAATAGTTCAATTCTATTGCCGGATACTGTTAATCTGTCGAAAAGATTCTGCGACCTAGCACTTTGAGTCTTATCATTAGTAGCTTCTGTTGATCTGAGATAGTCTCTTTTAATAAGGTTAATCCTAGTTTTAACCGGACCAACATTAGCTAAATCAAGTGCTGCAAGGTCCCTATTTAACCAATAAACTCTACTGGTTTCATTTACTGCGATTAAAACGTCTATAGCTTCCCCTTCACTAGAAACTCTACCACGAACTCCATCTACCCTCATTGGTAAAAATTGTTCATCTTCTAGATTGACCTTTAGTTTATCAACTGGTGAAGAACACAACCGATCCCTACCCAGCCTCTCTGTTGAAAATTCGCTTAACGATTTCAAGTTCGCGTACCTGAGAGATAGTTCTATACTCTCGGAAAGAGTAGAGTGCCCGAGATCGCGCTCAGATACATCTAGATTCCAAAACTCTGTATTTTCTTCAACAAGAGACCAAGTAGGAATGACATTAATCACATTAGGATCAGTCCGTGACAGCAGTTTCTTCTCACTTTCACATATTCTGTCCAGATTAGCCGTCCAAGAAGTTGAAGTACTAGTCGCTCTGGTGGGTAATATGTTGTCAACAGGTAGGCGGAGATCCTGGTTAATTTCGATGTATTCGTCCTGTTCACTGAGAATTTCATCCGATGGATCGGAATCAGATTCAATACGGGAATCAGAAGAAATACACGAACCTGAGTCAGAATCAGACATTTCTGTATCAGTGCAATCAGTGCTCCATGTTACTAGTCCAGACGGATAAGGAACTACATTATCAAGTGGTGCAAGTAGAAGCTCTTCATTTGTTGAGTCGTTGTGATCACCTGAGTGAGTACCACTACCAGGTATACCATTTGTATCCACAAAATCTCTGATATGGTCCTTCAGATATTTGGGAGGGAGGAAATACCTTCTAAGCTGAGTGTGGTGCGCACGTTGACTCTGACCTGTTTGAAGATGCTTTATTATGTAAGTGACATTATTAGAGTGACTAAGAACAACTTCATAGGGGCCTTCAAACCTCTCCACCAGTTTATCGCTTACTTGTCGACCTTTGAATACTTTCTTCCTGAGTACAAGCTGTTTCGGTCGATAAGAAGCAAAGGATGGGTTACCTTCTGTCCAAGTTCCAGTCACATTACTAGGGATAACAGGTCTTGCTTCATAAGAATGAGACTGTGTGAGGATATATTCTGAAGGAGACATCTGCAGGGCGTCGTGGTATCGGTTATTATAAAGCACAAGAGCTTTAGGTAGTTCTTCAACCCAGCTTCCACCCTTTGCAGATAAGCCTCGTAAAATCTCCAATAGACTACGGTTCATACGTTCAACCAATCCATTACTTGACGGTTTATATGGAGTTGAAAAACTGTGTTTGATACCGTAGTCCGCGAAGAAGTCCCGAACTTCTTTAGCAGCAAACTCCAGCCCATTGTCACTCAGTACTCTAGTTGGAATGCGAATTAAACTAGGCAATATCCTATTCCTTAGAGCGTTGACAACAGCAGAAGAAGTTTTCGTTGACAGAGGAGCCACGGCTGTCCATTTACTATTGTGATCTATTGCCACTAGTAAATAGCTCATTCCACCACGAGTCTTAGGAAGTTGGAGTAAGTCCAAGGCTATCAACTCAAACGGTGTGGATGTGGTAATCTTTTGAGTTGGAGGTTGTTCAGTACGTGCAACTTTCATATGCTGACAATGCGAACAACTTCGTGTAACATCAGATACCACCTGATTGATACTTGGATGCCACACTTGACTTACTACTGCTGCCAAGAGTTTCCGTCTCCCAGGATGTGCAGTATTATTATGTACTGTCAAAGTTATTTCAACGAGACCGTTGAATGTTATCACGGGAACACGAGAAGAGCCACCCGAAGAGAACAGGATTAGGTCGTCTTCTATTACAAGGCTCCCCCGATAACGTTGGAATTTCTTCAAGCTCGAAGGCCATTTCATAGTGCCACCGGAAAGAATTCTTCTAAGAATACTCAGAGGCTTGTTTTGTCTCTGCATAACACGTATTAGTTCTGTCTCCAGCAATCCACATGAATCTGCGTGTGAACTTTCCTCATCAACTGACTCCTCTGAGCCAATCACTGTTACCTGCATAGTTGAAATAGGTACAAATACAGAGTCAGTCGCTGGAAAGTTCATTGTACTTCCAGACAATGAGAGTTCTAAGGTTTGGAAATTGAGTTCCATTCCGACGTCGGTCATCAAATCTATACCAAAAATGATACAAAATTGCATCTGATCATCGTCGACCACATGGAAGGTGTAGTTGATAGTCTCGTTGTTATGCAATTTAACGGTCATTTCCACTGTATTTGAAGTCATACTAGTGGATCCACCAATACCATGCAGTTCCTTCACATCGGATGGTTTGGTTTCTAATCCAGCGCTAGATACGAGGCTCCTAGCAACACAGCTAAGTTGGGCACCCGTGTCTATTAATACACATCTAGTGTAGTCGTAGCATTCTGCAAGTAGACTCATCGTTTGAGAATGTTTGTGACGAGGACACCACTCCAAGACGCTGATCTTGGAAACTGAAACTACGGTATCTACTACAGCTTCAGACTCAGAGTCCACGTCATCCCTCAAAAACATCGATGAGCCATCTTCGTGTCTTGACTCTGAGCTGCCAAGATGATAGACTTCGTCAACCGATGATCCAATTATGTCTGGAGGAGAATAAATTGCAGTCTCGACCATAGGATCATAATGAATTCCACTAATACAACGCAGATGCACACGCGGATATTGGTTGAGGATTCCATGAGATTTATCCACATAAACAACAGGAATACTTCCTCCATAATGGACCAGGACAATACACTTGAACAATTTAGAAAATGCAAGTAAAGACTCTAGGCACATTAGTTGTTCTGAATATTTCATGAGTTTCAAATCTCGCCTCATACTACGAGATAGTTTCATCTTGTAATTATCCGCATTGGTAATCAACTCGTCGACGAGAACCTCACGAAGGGTGACAGGATCACCAGGTACAACCATTTCAAGCGGTGCATGAGTAGCTGCTGCAATCAAACTTACAACCATAGAATCCCCTCCTCCCGGTACGTGTTCAATCGTGATAAGACCGTCTGGTATCTGACCACTAGACCTACCAGACATTACTTGTGGAGGAGGTGAAGGTGTCCTTGACATAGCGTCCGCAGCTGCATTCTGCCGACCTGGTGTATACTTTATAACCAAGTTGAACTCTGCCAATTCTTGCAAAGTTCGTGCAATGCGTGCATTAACAATTTGCAAATTGTTAAGGTAGACGAGAGGGCGGTGATCGGTATGCACAAAGAACTCCACACCTAGAAGAAATCCTCTGAATGTTTTCAGAGCCCAACGTATGGCAGCCAACTCACGTTCCAGTGTGCTGTAATTTGTCTGTGCCTCATTAAAGGACATAGACGCATAAGCTATCGGGCGCATCTCCCCTTCTTGTAGTTGTGCCAAACAGGCTCCGACTCCATAGCCGGATGCGTCCGTGAAGAGACTTAGTGGATCTGCTGTAGCAGAATAATCTGGAAAGGCAAGTGCTATTGACTTTTGAATAGCCTCTTTTAAATCAACGAAGGCCTGTTCCATCTCTGGAGTCCAATTTATTGGAGCCTTCTTCGGCTTATTTCCACCGGTAGCTTGGCTAAGTGGTTTCATGATAACGGAACAGTTTGGGACAAACTTGCGTTGGAAGTTTACTAAGCCCAAGAACCGCTTCAACTCCGTTTTTGTTTTGGGCCTCGGGAAGTTAGAGACTTGTTCCATGAAACTTTTAGGTTTTTCCAGTCCAGCTTCACTAACCAAATGGCCGAGGAATTCCACCTGCCTATTGAACCACTTGCATTTCGACATGTTCAGTGTAACTCCGGCATTCAGTAGTGTGCTAAGTACCTTGTTGACTAGTTCGACATGTTCTTCGAACGTTTCGCTCAATATGAGAATATCGTCAATATAGACAATAACTCTAGCCCAAGGAAATCCCGATAAGATATCCTGCATCCCCTTTTGGAAAGTGGCCGGCGCATTCTTGAGTCCAAAGGACAAATTCTTGAACTGCCAGTGTGCTCGTGGGGTTGAGAAAGCAGTGCACTCACGGGAATCTTCAGACAAAGGGAACTGGTAATATCCCTTCACGAGGTCCAATGCCGTAAACCACCTCATTCCCTTCAGTCCATATACCGCGTCATTAAGATTTGGTAAAGGGAATTTGACTGCCTTTGTTACGGCATTTAATCTGCGGTAGTCTACGCAAAGCCTGATTGAACCGTCAGTCTTTTTCACAGGAACTACCGGTGAAGACCACGGGGAGGTAGACGGCTCTATTATATCTAATAGTTGAAGTTCCTGACACTGACGTTCAATCTCCTGATTGATAACCTCAGGAAATCGTCGTGGGCGTTGGTAGATGGGAGTCTGGTCATCAAGTTCGATACGATGAGGGGTTGTATTCAGTCTACCGATACTACTCTTTGAATCGAACAGTTGTTCATTCTTAAGCAGTATTTGCTGAACAGCGGTGAGTTGTTCTGCATTTAAAAATGAAGGTAACTCTGCTGACTCAATTATACAACCCTCTGATACTTCATTGGGTTGAGAAACGTCCAGACTGACAACTCCCACTTCCCCACTAGACTGAACTTCAGGTTGCTCATAAACTGTTGATATAGACCCAACAATTTGGCCACGCCTAATTGAGATTGGCCTAGTTCCTCCGTTACGAATTAGTATTCGTGGAGAAGCTGTATCTCTACTTATTAGTCCCGAGTAAGATCGTAATGATACATCGTCAGAATTATCATCGAACAAATAAAGTGTCTTACTGGTATTTTCAGAGCAAAAGTCACACGAATAATCTGGATCGTGATCCCAGTCTACATTTATAATATCAGTCTCCTGTGGGCCAATTACCATATCTTGCAATGCTTTGCAAGGGACGCTTGAGACTAAAGTTAGACAGGCACTACTTGAGGAACCAATATGGTACTCCCATTTTGATCCATCCCGATTCGAACATGATATCTTCTGCTTTTTGGAATTCAATGTTATCTTTGTACGGGTAAGGAAATCTACTCCAAGTACGATATATCCATTCAAGTAACCTCCTGGTAATACTAAGAAGTCTTGAACCCCCATAGCTTTACCATGCATTTTCATTTCCGTAGCTATTCTACCTAATGATTTTATGGAATTGTTTTTTCCAAAACAATCAAGAATAGTGTTGTCAGTTTCCACTTTTAATTGATATCATGAAATAAATTCATATGGAAATAAACTTTTCATAGCTCCACTATCTATGATAGCTTTATAAGTCTCGCCCGAATCCAACAATATTGGTACAACCAATCTATTCTCACGAGCACAAGATGCCAGAATGTGCTTATATGCCACATTCTCTTCAATTTTGGGAAGTTTTATTTCTTCCACTACTTCAGGTGTTTGAACAGTTTCAACATATACACTGGTATCTAAATCGGTAATATCATTACATTCATTCGGGTATTCAGGATGAGTGACAACTGTTACAGGGTTTCTATCGCTTGGTTTCATTAGCTCTGAGGTGAACCCTTTGGACTCAGAGCTTAGTTGTTTAAAGGCTTCTTTGGAGAACGCTGGCTCATTCGGCAATTCCTTTCTGGATGACTTCCACCACATAAGGTACAGCGCTCACCAATCTTCTCGCGTCTATTTCTTTTCGGGCAATCCTTGAACAGGTGTTTATTGCTGCCACAAGCAAAACATAATCCCAACCTCACCCAGCATTGGTTAATGTCATGACCAATCTTTCCGCACCAAGAACACTGGTTAAGTTTCCTATCAGTGAGTGCTTGATCGCGTGGCGATCTTGAAAAAGATGTTGGTCGAGCTCCAAGATAACTAGTTTTAGCTTTGTCAGTCGTGAAAGAATCTGGATTATTCAAAGATTTATTCATGTGGTTAAGAAGCTGGGTTTTAGTAGGATCGATTGCATTTATCTCAACGCCGGCAGAGAAAACGTCGATACCTTCCATATTAGCTTCAGAGCTAGGTGAGTTACTCAGTTTCTCCTTACGTTGACGGTCGAAACTCTCCGCTAGCTTCTTAATTACCTTCCAGGACAACTTTGAGCCACCAAAAGCACTTGCCATGCTTTTTGCTGTGACAATCTGATCAACCAGAGCTTGGGGAAAATTTGCTAGAGCCTTCTTACACAAGTTACGTTCCATTACCTTGTTGGATTCTGGAAAAGCCTTCTTTGCAACTCTTTCAAGTTTCAAACAAAAAATGACGCATGAATCACTATGCCTCAGCTTGCAACCTTCAAATTCAACTAGCATGCGCTCACGGAGACTCACCTTCTCAGTGTCATACCAGTTGAGCAAAGCTTTCTTCAGCTCGCCATAACGCCGGTTGCTGCCACCAATTGCGTCATAAGCGTCCTTTGCTTTCCCTCTTACAAATTTTCCCAATTGCCTTGATTTTTCCTTTTCACTGCCCTGATATTTAGCATCAAAATATCTTTCGTATGATCTGAGGAACTCTCTCAAGGAATCCCCACTTTCAGGATTGTATATAATAGGAGCAACAATTTCCTTCGGGAATCTGAAATTGCGGAACATTTCTACGATACTTTCTTCGTTATGCCTATTTTCACGTCGTGTTCCCATGGGCGAATCTCTAGCTGCTGGCGAACTACTCCCCGTATTTGCATCACTACTTTCACTACCGTCAATGGAAGTGCCTGAGTCAGAAGCCAAATTTGAAGCTGAATTCTCTCGTTTAATTTGACGAACTCCTTTTCCAAATTTCCGATTCCTATGATGCTTATACCTCCGCACAGAAGAATCCGACTGTCCACGCTCGCCCCTACTCACTTTTAGAGCATCATCACTACTGGAGTTTGCAGGGCGACCGTAGTTAACTGGGTCATCGTCATCGGCGGAATCTGCATCAGCGTTGTTCCAAAATGGGCTATCGAGAAGATTATGGAAAAGTATTCGCCATTCAGCGAATGATTGCCTTATCTCGAGTGACGAACCATTAATGATCGGTTCTTCGCTTGATTGCGACATCAACTTGGCGGCAACTGATACGGTAGAATCGGATGAAAACGAACGCGACGGCTTAGGCAGGAAAACTGAGTCAAACTTAAGTATTGACTGCAATAAGGGCTTTGATTTGTAGTCGGGAAAAATATCACCCCTCAAAAATGCCAGCCTGATGCTTCTCTTCCTAAACCGAGCTAACAGCCCTTGACAGCGAATTAACCCGCTGACCGCCAAATCTTGTTTTCTACCAATTCCCATCAGTTCAAGTTTAAGGCTAGTATTTTCCACTCTTAACTGATCTTCCAAATGTGGTATTTCACTAAAAACACCTTGATTCGCATTAGTTTCGACATTAACCCTAATCTTTGGGCGCACTGAGAGAGGCGAACCCAAATCGGTACGCGGAATGTCGATCATTTCACTATTAGACATGTCGCGAATTAATAGGAAAGATCAAATTTGCTGAAAAAGTTAATTTGAAACTCCTGTAATTGAATATCGGAAATGAATATACGAGGAATCACGACTAATTAATCATGAGATTAATGCATGAACTAAGAAAAAGTATAAATTTAAAAAAGAAAAAAACTTCCAAAGAAACCCAAGAGGAAATGTGGTCCCTGGTCTGGGCACCAAAAATTTATCACTCCAGGAACACCTATGTAGTGGCAAAACAAAGGCGTTCCAGAAAAGCGGCCTAGTTACTAATTTACGTTACTTTATTAGATTGGCACTGCCTATAAACTAGAATTTTAACACTTATAGGTCAGTGTTCGGTAACACAATTTTTGCCACATCAATTTACTGTCTCAAACCACAATTTCCTCATAAACTAACTTGGAAGGTAAATGAAAACACAATTCTAATTTAAACCCTTAATTATTCTACATCAACACTGGAAGCTTCAAATAACAGATACAATAATAAATTATGGATCAATAACCTAAATTCGAAGGTTTACGGGTAATAATGGGTATAACCAATTGAAAATACGAGCTACAAATTATTAGGCCAATCTGTGCTAGTGCACGGATTGCAATGAATACACAAGGGAAAAGTCGGGGAAAATAGTCAAAATTGGTGATAACCAGTCATAATTAGTTATTCTGTCAAATTAGTTATTCTGTCAAATTAGTTATTCTGTCAAATTAGTATTCTGTCAAATTAGTATTCTGTCAAATTAGTATTCTGTCAAATTAGTATTCTGTCAAATTAGTATTCTGTCAAATTAGTATTCTGTCAAATTAGTATTCTGTCAAATTAGTATTCTGTCAAATTAGTATTCTGTCAAATTAGTATTCTGTCAAATTAGTATTCTGTCAAATTAGTATTCTGTCAAATTAGTATTCTGTCAAATTAGTATTCTGTCAAATTAGTATTCTGTCAAATTAGTATTCTGTCAAATTAGTATTCTGTCAAATTAGCATTCTGTCAAATTAGTATTCTGTCAAATTAGTTAAATACATTGAAAATAGTTTATACTCAATTAGCGTTATATAGGCAATTAGCAGTATATAGGCAATTAGCAGTATATAGGCAATTAGCAGTATATAGGCAATTAGCAGTATATAGGCAATTAGCAGTATATAGGCAACTAGCAGTATATAGGCAACTAGCAGTATATAGGCAACTAGCAGTATATAGGCAACTAGCAGTATATAGGCAACTAGCAGTATATAGGCAACTAGCGGTATATAGGCAACTAGCGGTATATAGGCAATTAGCGGTATATAGGCAATTAGCGGTATATAGGCAATTAGCGGTATATAGGCAATTAGCGGTATATAGGCAATTAGCAGTATATAGGCAATTAGCAGTATATAGGCAATTAGCGGTATATAGGCAATTAGCGGTATATAGGCAATTAGCAGTATATAGGCAATTAGCAGTATATAGGCAATTAGCAGTATATAGGCAATTAGCAGTATATAGGCAATTAGCAGTATATAGGCAATTAGCAGTATATAGGCAATTAGCGGTATATAGGCAATTAGCGGTATATAGGCAATGAGCGGTATATAGGCAATTAGCGGTATATAGGCAATTAGCGGTATATAGGCAATTAGCTTTACATATGAAAATAGGGTTATAAGTCAAAATATGGTTATATCTTTGGAATCAGGGTCATAAATGGAAATAGGGTTATACCAGCAACTAGGGATATATACAGCCTAAAAATAGGACTATATACGCAGATAGGAATATTTAGGAAAATAAGACTTCCTAAGAAAAATAGGGATAGATAGGCTAATATAAGGATCTAAAACAAAAATAGGACCATATAAGCAAATAGGACCATTTAAGCAAAAAGTTCCAGATTAGCCAACATGACTAAGTAAATAGGGATATATAGAAAAATATAGATATAACAAATGGAGGGATCTATAGTAGTCCGCCTAGGACTGAATAGGCAAAAATAGGGATTTAACCTAGCCAAATATAAGACTATTTATGCGGATAGGGATCTATAGGAAATAATAAGGATATATGGTCAAAGGACTATATAAGCAAATAGTGATAGAGAAAAATAGGGATATTTGGTAAAAAATACCCAGAACATTAGGGATGAAATAGGCCAATCTATCTATCGTAGGCAGATACAGATGTATAGGCAGATAGCGGTATCAGGCAAATATGACCATACAAGCCAATAGGCATCCACGAGTCAAATTATGGCCTTAGTAGGATTAGTGTTGATTTGGTTCACTAGTTTTTCCAGGTCCAGGTTGGCTATCTTTTCCAGGTCCAGGAATTAGGTTAGTTTCTGTAGGCTCAGTCTTCGGTGGCCTAGAAGTTCTTCTGTCAACTTCGGGCATTCACGTTGGGTACAGTTGTAAAGAAATTTCCCGAAAAGTCCTTAATTACAAACGTGACAATATGCACTGAGGATTATCTGACGATACGATTTTTGTGATGATGCTCTTTAATTGGCTATTAATTGATTAACCTGTGGAGTAATTGAATGAATTTGAACAAATTGTAGCTAGTAAAAATTAAAATAAATAATTAATCACTTGATAATAATAATAATTAATTAACCTCTCAATCTGCTAACCCCACAAAGATTTAACCCTTCTTTAACTGAATTAAATAAGTCTACCTTCTATACCATTTACTTTACAGTTCAAACCTAGTTCAAAGTTCAAATTTAGTTGCATTTATCTAGCCTTGAAAAGTAGTCCCGTTAAATAGCCCCTTATCACATATACTCAGGTATCAATTTGACTACTTGGTAATTAAAAGAAAATTAACCCTTGCAATAATTATTAAACATTCGCTAGCTATCTAAATAAGTCACTTCACTAACAACACTTTCAAGAACACCTCTCACTTCAACATAGACAGTAATAATGCCGAATCAGTGGTCGAATGGTTCGGTACCAAAAATAGTGCCATAAACGCTCTCTGAATAAAAATGTGAAAAACAGTTATTTTTAGAAAAAAGAAATGCAAAATTGCTATTTATCAGAGAGGCAACAACCATTTAGAGGTAATTAAATTAGCGTAATTTTATTAGGAAGATAAATAATTAAATTAAGTACGCGGAAGTGGACCCCACTTCATTATTAATAATATGCTTATATACGTTTTACTCTAATAATAAGTTCTTTTTCTATAACTCATAGAAAATGAGGTCTATATCAAGGAGTGACAATTAGAAATTTCTTTTTACTTTTTATTTGCTTTATTTACCATGTGGTACCTAAACTGAGTCGTGATTTTGTAACAAAAGCGGGGGTTCCTGTATTCACATTTGGTTCAATATGTGTTATGTTTCTGAAATATTAGGCAAATTGTAACTTGTCATGAAAATAGTTATAGCTGCAAAACGAAAAAAAAAAATTGCATTAATTTTTATATTATACTATTGAAATATGTGAATTCAAAAAATACATATTTAAAAAGATGTTAGTGTATTCATCATCAAAATTCATTAATTTAAGATATTCGAATTTGGTGATATTTCGAAAGTCAAAGATTTTTATCTTTTTAACTTGATATTATACCATTTGTTTGTAATGTTAGGGTAACCATATGTCACTGTTTTTTAATACATTTCTCTAGCTATCGGTTGCAGGTATTCAAGTTAGATCATCAGAACCCAAGTAACATTGAGATATTTCCGGAATATTCTATCGATATCTATATATTCCCCATTATCCGCTATCGTAAAATGATATCGAGGGAATATTCCAGGAATTAGTGAAAATGAGTTGATACCCTAATGATATCGAGGGAATATTCCTTGAATGAGTAAAAATTAATTGATCTAACGATATCGAGGGGATATTCCAGGAATTAGTGAAATTAGTTGAACCCCTAACGATATCGAGGGAATATTTCAGGAATTACTGAAGATTAGTTTATTCCAAACAATATCGAGGGAATATTCCTGTAATTACTGAAAATTAGTTGATCCCTTAACAATATCGAAGGAATATTCCAAGAATAAATGAAAATTGGTTGATCCCCTAATAAAATCAAGAGAGTATTCCTGGAATTATTGAAAATTTGTTAATCCCCTAACGATATCGAGGGAATATTCCTGGAATAAATGAAAATTATTGATCCCCTAATGATATCGACGGAATATTCCAGGAATTATAATATAAGAGCTTGATTGATAATTGTTGTATCTCTTCTTCAATAAATCCTTATCCTTATCTAACCTTATAGCTTTGACGTAAGTAACAAGACCTCATGTTTTCTAACTCTACATGTTTAGTATTGTTCACTTATTAGATGAATATGTAAGCTTAGAGGCGACTTTTAAGAACAAAAAACTGAATTCTTTACAATTGAGATTTTGTTGCCCCGAAGTTCTCGAAAAGAGAAACCTTTCGGGGGCTACTTCCTGTTCCACAAGAATGGAATATCAGAACATTTAGATGGAGAACCATGTATATCATGGCATCAATGTTCGGCAAGATCATCTGACCAAACTAATAATATAAAAAATTCATATAGATGTAATTATGTATAGATGCAATACTTATACAAGAAGGTGATTCAAAATTGAGGAAAGAAAAGTTCTCTATTTATAAACTTCGAATTTTTCCCTTAATAATTGCCTCATGTTGGTTAAAAACCAACACTATTGAAATATCAAGTCAGAATTTCAAAAAATGACTTGTTGTCAACAAGTGGAAAGTTTCAAGAATTCCATAAAGTCCATGAGAAATATGAAATGTTAAGTAAATTATAGTATTTTAAGTTTACTCTGTAGGACTATTATACCAATTACTTTATTATGTAGCATAATCAAATTTAAATTATAACTGCAAGAAGTTAATCGCATCCAAAGATTGAAACTCTCAACTATTACATTTGGCTGCCGCAGGTAGTACATATATCATTTTCATCTAGATATTTAAGTACAATAATGTATTTCTTAAATTTTGTCTATTGATATGCATTAACTTCCATCATTGAAGAAGTATATTTTTGGAAAAAATCGGCCTTTTTTTAAAAAATATGGAAATTTTTAAGCTCGAGCGACACCCTAATTTTTTTTCACTGAAATTTTGTATGTAGCACTTTTTAGACAATTCAAACCAAGATTTGAAAAAATCGTGGAATTTAAATAGTAATAATTTTTATCACCCTAATCTACAATTATTCAATATACATATTTCAATGCTGTAATGATTTGGGTTAGTGAATTATTACAGTTATTATATTTTATTGATTTTCATTGATAATATATTCATAAACTGTCAATGATTCAGTGACGGCTATTATTTTCTACAGGCCATTCTTGAGAACATTCATTAACAAATACACGTAACTTAATCCCATCCTCTTAGTCTTTATTACACATGCTTAACTAACGGTTCGTCTTGGCGCGAAATAAAGTATTTCACATTATCTATGCAAGAATTATACTTTCTACACGCCATCACTTACTTAATTTTTGACCGATACATTCTAATGACATTCAATATCGGGACAGATAAGATATATAAGTACGTCTAAGTTATTGACGAGAAGAAAAGTCGGTCGCGCTTTAAAGATATAATAAAAAGTGTGATGAACTGAGAGGTGCAGTGGGATTATTAGTGAAGGTAGGAGAGAGTGGTGTACTGAAAGGTGAAGTGAGGACAAAGCGGTGAAGAGAGAGGAGAGTGTTTTATAACAAATAGTTATAAGTCCCGCATTGGGCTTCCGATTTCCCAGCAGACATTTTACTCTGGGTCTCCTATGACATATCAGTGTGTCTTCAGACTACAAAAAATGATGATTAGAAAAAAAATCGACTTCTTCATTTGCCTGTAAGGAAACTGAAAGCTTATCTACCGTCTGTGTGATAATAAATTTGCAGAAGTTATTGCACAATGTACATAATAATGTCGGTTTCATAGTCGTGGAGACAAATATGCTTCCTGAGACAAATGTGTCCCAGCATACTTGAAAGATTTAAATATATCATATAATAATACAAATCAAATATATAACAATGTAAATCACTCTGTACACATATTGTTTTTATTTTAAATCTTTGTTCTGTAAGTTTCAGTTCCCATCGATCATTTGGTTGCAGTAAAAAATGACACGTAATCTTTCTTCTGCCCTTCAGATTGTCAAATATAATAAAAGACTTTTTCCTTTCTGTCTACCAAACATATAAGGCTCCATTGTTTATATAAATGGAGGAATTGTTTTTATTAAATGATACATAATTTATAATGATGATGAAAAATTTATAATTGCTTCTCTAAATCATCTCATCAGATATGTTTTCTTCAACACATATTTAAGAGCAATATTCATTAAACCCCTCATCAGTCATTCCTTTAGTTCACAATTCATTAAATCCTCTCATCAGACATGTCTTCAGTGCACTATTCAGTAAATCCTCTCATCAGACATGTCTTCAGTGCACTATTCAGTAAATCCTCTCATCAGACATGTCTTCACTGTTCTGCTATTACTTCTCAATTCTCTATTAATTAAGAGCTCTCTCGTCCACAAACTAATTAAGAAGGTACTAATGAAGAGAAACTAAAACATCCAAATTATATCTCACTTTTTACACCACTGAGATTTATGTATTCCTGTTAAAGAAAACAGCAATCTGGAACAATGATATTTGAACATCTACAATAATGATATTGAACTTAACTATGATTCATGAAATGAAAACCAATATTTTATCTTCATTGAAAAAGGGGTGAGGAAATCCATGCTCATATTCATAGTGTATATATAAAAGTGAAAATATTCTGTATACATCTCTTTCTTTCTGTCTCTACTTTTCAAAACATCAACATGAGTGACAACCGTGCTGACAACAACTTGATGTCACATTCAGTTTGCACACTACCTCGGATGGAAATCTGCATTGTTGCTGTTGGAAAACAATGAAATGTATTAATACAATTTCACTGAGAGGTTTTTGTCAAAATTTGGATGGGTTTCCAAAGCAAAATAAATTTTGTGATATTTATGAAAATATTTATGAATGGAAATCAAGGTTCAATATTGATAATAATGAAACGAATATTGTAAACTTGGTACTATTCCTTTCATTTAGTGAGAAAAATGCTGTTATAAAATATGACACTTAGCTATAAAATAATTCTCTATTTAAATTGAAACAATAATAATGAAAAAAAAAAAATACAAATGGTAAAAAAAACAAATGTCATCTCACGACATTAGTAGACAGTTTAGACATTCGAAATTAGAAACTCTTATGTCAAAGAACTGAAAGATGATAAAGTGTTGGGTATTCGAAATATTTTTAGTGAGACTCGTGGTAGTTAAAGAAGCGATTTCCTACTCATTCAATCACAACTGTATATTGCAGAAAGAACAAGCAAAGTATGAATGCGCATGATTCCTTCACTTGCCGTCTCTATCTTATCCATTCACCCTCCTGTACTTCTCCTTCTATTTCTCTCTGCTTTATCATATGTTTCGCCGAAGCCTTTTTCTTTTTCTCTTTAACTCCACTGTCATTCATCCTAATGCTCTTCACTATCTCCTTGAACTTCACCACCTCTTATATAGCTTCTATTCCTCTTCTCATCTCTTTGCTGCATTTCCTCTAATCTGTCCTCTTCGCCAGTTTAATCATCTTCATCAGCTTCTTCATGGTAACTTTTTTCTTCATTCATCTAACTATGATGGCCAGGTGATTGATTGCTTCCCATTCATACCCTTTTCCTTTCCCGTCTTTACCACTCTCATGTCCCGGGCAATACCATGTCCTCCTTGTTTTCATCTTCTAAAATTAGAGGTTTCTTCCCACTCTTAAGACGTAAAAAATCATCAGCTCCAGCCCCTCGCGTCCTCGTCATTATGAGATTCGCAAAGCGGGTGGTTCATGTTGAATCCCTTCCATCACAGCACTCTTATATAACCTCCTGTCATCTGGTGGGTACATAGATGCTAACTAGTCCCTTCTCTTGCTTCCTGCTGGTTAGCACCACGAACAACTGTGTTACTTTCCTCACTCCTCCATACCCTTCCATCATTGGTGTTCTTTCACTCTCTCACAGCTTTGTCATCTATACCATTACCACATCTAACTTTTTCCGCACCATCATCTCTCTCAGCTCATCCTCCTTGATCCCTTCCATTACTCCTTCACCGGCTCCTCTCCTTGATCTACTTCCTCCTTGCAACTCTTCCACTTTCAGCGTTCTCTCCTCCTTCCGCTACCCTGAACACTTTTAATGTTTGAATTGACTCCTTTTCTGACAATGCAGTGCTCTTTCTCCTCTAACGATGTGTGCCACAGTCACTCTTGATACTTCATGTTCTCCTCCGTCTGCTCCTCCACACACTCTCTCACTCCACTGCATCCTCAGCAGCTCCATCTCAGGCTCCACTGATACCTTCTCAAACGAGTGCATAATTTGTGGCTCTCCACCCTTCACTGCACCTCTGTTGTTTTCTTATGCAGCACCCTACCACACTCTGTACAACTGACAGTTTTTTCCTCTCCACAACACTACAAAAGCTATCCTCTCTTACTTCCCCCAGTCATCTGAAACAGATCTCGCTTGCACTCCTCCCAAGGATACAGCCTTTCACTCACTTCGTGCGACTGAATTATGATGGGGAAATTGATATTATGGCTATAATATCAATTCTATGAAAGAGAAAGAGTAAATGTTAATCTAATTCATGGCTCATTCCTAAACTGTGTGATTATTTGATTATATACAAAAAAATTATCGATCTTTTAAGCAGTGTTCATTACGAGAAATATGCTATGATACTTTCATCATAGATTTTGCATGTAACCAGGCATATTATTCAACATTTTAAGTTATTATTATATCAAATTAAAGAAATATCAATACAATGAAGTGTTCACTATTCGACCCAAGTGATCATATATGATCACTTACAATAATGCTTATATCGCGCCATTTGTCCATATATGATCACTTATCATATACGATGAATCGGTCAAGTGATCATATATGATCATTGATCAACTCAATTTTTCAATGGCAATTTTTTAATAACTATGAATATCACATAAGTATAGTTACTAATATATGTGGTATGATATATTATAAAGATATTCCATAGGGTGAGAAGCACTCACATGCATTTTTGAGCAGCTAAACATCAAGTGTATCACATAAAAATACACGCTACACTACCAATTCTGATGTGCTGTTACACACTGCAAATTTAAGTTCTCCCCATTCGATCCTTGTGCCATTTAAAACGAATTGTGAAGTATCACTAGATAGCCTTGTGTGTCTGACATGTGAACAACATACACTGAGTGCTGTAACGTTTTCTTTAGTGCGAATTTAAGTGATCATACATATATGATCACTTGCCCGGTAAAGGGTTATAACTATAAATAATATTTCAGGAATGTCAATAAATGTATAAATTGCCAAATATACCGAATATTCCCACCAAAACAAATTTCTCCATCAAAATAGTAAAAAGAAATTTCAGCATAATTGCTTGCCACAAAATATCTCATCAAATAAGTACACAGTCATATTTTTCATTCAGCCTCGGATTCCTCGAGTCCAAGTAGATTTTTTTTCGAAGCCAAACACTCTGAATTTCTTCCAGTAGACTTCCCTTATACTTCATCATTAGGCCTTAGAGCAACTCCAACATCCGTAGAATTTCACTCCAGCACCAGTCGCTTGGATGTAAACTGCAGTGAGCCTCGTAAACAGGAGTCAAAAATGTTATTTGTGGAGAAGAAGAGAGGGTAGTGGTCAGCCAGAGAAGAGGTGGGAGGTAGTGAGATAGAGGAGGCTTTTTATTCCGTTTTTTCAATGAAAACTATATTGCTTTCACTTAAATTATATATGTTATTGAGCTAGTTTAACATAAATGGTCAAATATGTAGAACGCATAATACTTGCATTAATGCAAAAAAGTTATAGTTGGACCCTTTTAGATCAAATCAATCATCGACATCTCCCAACTTACATTTCAGCCTTGATACCGTATCACCAAGCCCATTGGCTATATTTGACTGAAAATATTCTATAGAAGCCGAAGACACAAAGTTTAGATGGGGCCTTGGTAGATCTGGATGGGTAGATTCAACCCCTCCCCCTTTACTATCTTCTCTCTCCACTAATATCAATAGCCACATTCAATTGTATGATCTATTCTTAATTTATTTTTCACTTCTCTTCAAAGTCTAACAGTTTTTACTGATAAACAATAACAGAGATATATTGCACATACTTTAAACCGCCACAAGATATAGAATATAAAGAGTTGTTAGCAGAGCTGCTATTAATGAGTAATTATAGGAATTGGAGCTGAAATGTGGTTAATATTCGAGAGGGATTACACGAATAGGAGCTGAAGAGGTGTTTGCAGTGGCACTTTTGAAGAGCTATAAAAAAATTGGCGCTGAAAAATGGTTCACAGATTCACTATTGGGGAGTAGCTAAAGAGTAGTTTGAATTGATTGATTAGTAATTATAGAAATTAGAGCTGAATATTGATTATCAAGGGCGTTATTGGGAGTAATCATAGGAATTGGAGCTGAAAAGGCAATATTTGAAAAACAGAATTAAATGAATATTGCATCTAATAATTCCGGAAAAAGACAGTTCGTAAAATGAAACTGAGTTTGATGAAGACTGTGAAGAATTGGGTCCATTATTAGTGTTATGAATACAATTCCCAAACAATCAACACGATGGGCTGACTTTAGTGTCATTTTCGTGACAGCTTATTCGTCTTAACAAATTGCCAGATTATTTCAACCATATTCTATCACGAACGAGTTCTTCCGTTCAGACAATTAGTACAGATCTTATGTGAGAATTTTGGACATTTGGTTGCTGACAGTTAGTTATATGTCACTTTTTTATTCACCATTTTGGTTGTTGATCATTTATTTCAATGTTTGAGTTTATTTCAATTTTCTTCTAAAATCCCAGAATAACTCCTCCAACTCAAATTTCTTTATTGTTAATTGTTCACATTTTCTATATATTGCGGATTTAATTTTATATATCAAGAATTATTTCTCATATTTGGAGAGATACTATGGAGATATACAAAAGTGTTTTTGTCCAAAAAATTGAATAAACCATTTATGCTTCCAAATAAATCAATAATTTAATTCGATACATTTACATACTGCAGAAAATATTACTTCAATATAATAAATATTCGAAAATACTCATTTATTGTAATAATAACATATGATTTGATTTGATAAGATACAGACACGTCATGTGTAATTGACCAAATTTTTTCTTTACACATAGGCTAATCCAGAAATTTTTTAAACAATTTTCTTCATACAATTTAATTCCACTTTAATTTTTGTTAGCCATACAATACCAGTTCTTTTGTTTTACTATTCATTTGTATTTTATTAAAAAGTTTGAATGATATCTATGTATTAAGTTTCTATATTAGGATTTTGAAATATTTCCTAATTCAATTCCTAAAGTATAAAAATAATTTCTTCTCTCTCTTTGCTCATTAACCTTCTATGTAAACTCTTTGAAATATGCTTAATTAAAATAAAATATCTTTCGTTAAACTGAAATAGTACAGAATGAATTAAAACATTTCTTGTTAACATTAAAGCTGTGTCCGTTATATAATTTTACTAATTCTCATAAAATTTTACTAAATCTTCTTGAATAAAATTAGTTTTCATTAAATTAAATCTGTCTTCGTTAAAATTACAGTCGTTATCGTTGAATTTAAATATATCTCGGTAAATTCGTTGGTAATATTAATTTAAATCAGTTATCTTAAAATTAAAATAGCCTCTATAAATTAAAAGCAGTTCCGTAAATCTACAATATTTCTCTCTTTATGATTATAGTTCTCGTTGAATTAAAAAAATAACTTTCGTCAAATGAAAATAGATTCCGTTTATTAGAAATAGTTCAATTTAATTTTATACAGCGCTATTCAGTAGAGAATAATTATCTATAAATTCGAATAAATATCGGTAAAATATAATGGTGTTCGTTTAATTAAAATAGTTCCTTGTGAAATAAACAGATACGGTAAAATATAAAAGTACCCAATTAAATGAAATAGTTCCTGGAACATCAGAACTGTTATCGTTAAATCAAAATAGTACCTGTCAAATTGCAGTTAAATTAATCAGATTCATGGTAAATTGAAATGGCTCTTGATAAATTGGAAAGCTTCAGTTTCTATATTTTTTTCTTTCAAATTGATATCTCTTTTCGATAACATGTAATAATTTATGATGGAATTGAGCCAGGAGCATTCGGATACTTTTGGGGAGAAATGACTATTTCGTAAAGTAATTCTAATTTAACTATATAAAGATTTCTGTATGTAGATAAATCATTTTACTTCAGTTTTATTAACACTGTTTTACAATTTAAACCTTCATTCGAAAGTTATAAGACAAAATGTGAGAGAGATTCAAGTGTCCAAATGCTCCTTCCTAGAGAGAGACTTCGGACAAGCTGTGAGGATGATTCGGACACAATGAAAATGGGTAAAACATTGGAAATTTGGGTAATTAAACGATAGGATTGAATTTGTGATCTACTATTTTATTTGAAATAAACCATAATGACTTGTTATTCACAGTAATAATTCATCGTATTTGAAATTTTATCACAATAATATTATTGTAATGATTGAACATTTTCTCCAACAAAATATAGATAATCACTGTGAAATTATCCTTATATTTAATAGCTATATATCAAAATCAAATTGTATAACTATTGCCTTTTACTTTGGGTAGAACTATTTCCTTTTTCTTGGAATTCATCAAAATTATATAATTACATCTTAAATATTTCATCGAATGTTTAAAGTATAGTCCATAAGTGTAAATCTGGCTACACTTCCAATTTCAGCAGCTTTTCTGACAGATAATCCTGAATACGATCGCCAAATTGTCAAATAAAGACACAATTATTAAAAGTTGCAACTATTCTTATAAACAAATGCTATGTCAATTAAAATAACTAACTCCAAGTTCAAAATGTCCTTTTTTCATAAGAATTACTTCAATAAATTGTAATGGTGGACTGAATCGGATACAGAGGGAACGTTCGGACACCGTCCGAACCAACCTCAACAGAAGTGCCGATTCATCCCAAATGACATTTCAAAATTAAAAACATCACCATTTTTCTACTTTCATTTGTATTATTTTTCTAACACACCAAACATAACATAAAATATTAATATAATCCATACCTTTGAGATTGAGAATCAGTTTCGTATTCATATAGTCCACAAACAATCTAATTGAATCACGAAAAATTACTTCAATATTGAAGAAAACAGTAAATTACCCCTCTTGAGCGAAATACTACATCTTCGCATTGGATCTTTTAAATAGCTTACAGGTAACACGTCGCACATATTCAGTTGCGATAAGTGGTATTTCAAACAATTATAAACATGTTTAAACGAGTTGTCTGAACCATTCCTCTGTGTGAATGCTCCCGGTTCTCCCCTAAATCTTTTAATCTTGCAACATTTGTATTCATATTTCAGTTCTTCTTATGCAGCCATAATATCCTTAGTTAATATTCTCCAGTTAACTTATTTCTGCCTAAATTAATTATTTGAATGATTTTTTTTTCTGATGTTGGTTTTAAATAATTGGTTTGAAACACATATCTCTATAATAGTATTGCTAGAACACGAGTACAAAATTCTTATGTTGAATGAATAATGACTGTGGATAAAATAAACTTATCTATATATGAATACAGAAATTTCATTCCACCTTTAGGGGTTCTAGGTCAATTCGCCGAAAACACATTCGCCAAAAACACATTCACCGATAACACATTCGCCGAAAAAAGGACAATTTTTAGCAGACTAAGGTTTACTACAAAAATTTAAGTTTATTGAATATCCTGTGATAAATTATTATCTAAAATTGATCAAATTTTTTATCAACTATAAATCAAACGGTAATTAATTGTCTGGCTTTAATGTCATATAAATGCTTGTTCTCAGTACCATAATAAAAATTTCTTAATCAATTCAGTATTATTTATTAAATAATAAATATTTAATTCAATTGTTCTTACATAAACTTTTCTTTGTTTTAAAAGGAGTTTCTGAACAAAATTGATTTTAAATTCCTTTTTGTACACAAATACATTTCTCCATATTGTCAATATTTTATAAATTGAATAGTTATATGAATACTCTTAAAACCTAGAAATAAATCTGTTTTAACTGTACCTTCAACAGTTGTTAAACTATACGAATTTAAAGTTGGTAAACTTTTTTGTGGGTGAAAGCTTTACGAGTGACTCACAGTAGCAGACTGACTCTACAATGTATATAGAAGGACTGAAAAAAAATATATATATATTTTTAACTGGTAATAGTACACAGAAAATATGATTAACATGTAATTTATAAACTGACACAAATAAAGCATCAATAATATTATATATGAGTTAATTAATTAAGTTTAACGTAAATACCTTAAAGTTTAACTAATAATTTTGTAGAATATTGTAAAGTAATTTATACACTTATATGTAAGTTCATCTATATGTAATTTCCTGTGGACATATGAGATAAATTTGTTTACCATTTTAAATAATCAAAGAAAAATTCGACGAATGTGTCGTGCGACAAATGTGTTTTACGGCGAATGCGTTTTTCGGCGAATGTGTTTCCGGCGAATGGACCGGTCACCACTTTTAGGTTAGTGTGAATCAAAAAAATAATACAAATACATATGCTTCTTGATATTTTTCAAATAAAATTTATACAAATGCTGTAAATTGACATAATCAAAACAAAGATTCAAGACATAGCGTGAGCAATGAATACTTTAATTAAAATTTTACTATATTATAAAAACACATATTACCTCAAATTTAACTAATATATAGAATGCCAGAAAAACGATATTAGATTTTGGTGGAGACTTGAAAAACATCCATATTTACTTTGCAATGAGAGATTGTATGCCAATCAAGACACACATCATATTTTCCGCATCGACTGAAAGATCTCTTATAACATCCTTCTTCGACACATTTTATTTTGTTGTCAATAGAAAACACGAGGTAACATACCAATAGAGTGTAATAGGTTCCAATAGGTAACACATCAATAGAGTGCAATAGGTTGAAAGAGGTGAAAAATCAGCGACAACGACAAAAGCCTACACGACAAAAGCCCTAGATACAAAAGCCCGTACGACAAAAGCCCACGCCGACGAAAACAAAATTGGTATACATGCAATATAAATAATCCATATATGTAAAGTTAGACAAATAATAATTTATCAGTTTTCTTTCTACGGAATCATTGTAAATTTGTATTATGCACCAAATTAGAGCGATGCTAACGCACAATTTGATTTTAAAACACTATAATTTATCCACTAATATTTTAGTATATTTTGGAACATTCAGTCAGACGGCAATTAACCAGCAGACGTCTTGTTCAGTTGTCATGTTGGATTACTGATCAAAAGGTCGAACATCAGCCTCTGTAGACTTTACTAGCTATAGTCTTAGATTTTATTGCCATGTTCTTCGTAAATACTTTATTTGGCTACAATTATGCATGTCCCTTATACATGTGTAATTAACCAATTAGTATGGTTGTTGATCTCCTGAATACAGATTTTATTCTAATTTTTCATCAAACTGTGGAGCAACAGTTAGCATATAACTGTGAAATAACCGAAACATTTTGTAGTTCCTTATTTGTATATTGTATTTAACTTGTTCAATGGAAGAAACGACAAACTACAATTTATTTATATTTACTCGCTGATTCCATAGTCTAGTGTTTTAAAATAAGGATCTGCAATAACAGCGCCCTAATTTGGGGCATAATACAAATTTACAATGATTCCGTAGAAAGAAAACTGTTAAACTGTTATCTTCCTTCGTTTCAACTTTACATATATGGATTATTTATATTGCAGGAATACTAATATTATTTTCGTCGGTGTGGGCTTCTGTCAGTGTGGGTTTTTGTCGGTGTGGGTTTTTGTCGGTGTGGGCTTTTGTCTGTGTGGGCTTTTGTCGGTGATGGCTTTTGTCTGTGTAGGCGTTTGTCGGTGTAAGCTTTTGTCGGTTTGGGCTTTAGTCGTATAGGATTTTTGACGCTGGGGATTTTGTCAAAAGTGAAAAATCAACATATTGCAATAGGATACACGATGTAACACACCAATAGCGTTTTATCGGATTCACGAGGCAACATTGAAATTCAGTGCTATAGGATACACAAGTTAACACACATATATATTGCTGTTTCGGAAGTTTCATTAATTTCAAATTAGCATTACCAAAGCCATCAAATTACTCAAGAAATATATAAAAAAGACCACTCACAGTACTTATAAACTGTGTGTTATTGAAGTTCATTAACCAATATGACCATAAAAAAATTCCGAGTTCTACCACATCACCCAATATTTTATTTATAAAATCTTTGTTTCATCTCCATGCAGATATAATAAATATTCATGAAAATAATGAATATTATATTTATAGTTTAAATATTCTATTCATATTTACATATTAGTGGAACAAATTAAGAAATAAAATTTCCATAAAGTATTTTTTCAGCTGCTTGTTACAGTGACGAATTTATACAGTGTATAAAATGTTTTACATCATTACATGCCCTAATTAGTTTAGGCCCTTCAACATTTTGCATTTTATCACGTCAGTTACACGACAACTTTGCTCATTAGATGACATTCAATACAATTTTATTTCCGTAAATGTGTCACTCATGTTCAATTTATTAATTAGTATTAAAATTGGGCCAATAGAAGTAGGGCAGAAATAATGCAATTCGGGTCACTGTCTATGAAATAAAGTCTTATATTGATTACATCAGTGAAATATTCGGATACTTAAAGTGGTCTGAAATTAGGACGTTTCGGAAGAATGTTCCTTCTGTTTGATATTTTTTTTTTATCCAAAAGGTAAAGTATAAATTGAAGGAAAATTCACGAATCTCAGTAAATTAAAATATTCTCGAAATTTCAGTGAAAAATAATTCAAATTTTTAATCTCCTGAATTGATCAGTTCTATAATAAAAAAATCTAATAGAAATACCACGATTAATATTATGTATAATTTCTGGTGTACCAAAGATTTAGTTAAATTCAATTTAAATATGAAACAGAAACTTATCCTACAATTGAAATATCTATCCTACAAGATTTTTGAATTATTATACAAATTATATGTGTATGGAAAAAAAACATGAAATTATGTATTTATTTGTATAAAATTGTGGAATTATAAAGTAAGTTATGTATTCCCATTGCCTATCCCCGTATTATGGGGAACAGTTTATTCCCCGCCGCACTATTCCCTGTTGAACTATTCCCCGCCGGACTTATCCCCGTCGGACTTTTCCCCGATAGGACTTTTCCCCGATAGGACTTTTCCCCGCAAATACTTTTCTCCGATAGGACTTTTCCCCGCAAATACTTTTCTCCGATAGGACTTTTCCCCGATAGAACTTTTCCCCGATAGGACTTTTCTCCGCAAATACTTTTCTCCGATAGGACTTTTCCCCGCAAATACTTTTCCCCGATAGGACTTTTCCCCGCAAAGACTTTTCCCTGCCAATTTTGACTACGGAAAATGATGACATATTGCGATTATATATTTTATTTAAAAATAAACAGTTTGACTAGAACTGTCCCACGAAATTGTATGCCGAAGTCTGCCTTCTCAAATAACAGACTTTTTTCTTAAATATTGTTTATTGTCAGTATAGTTGAGTGGAAATGGGTCAGCACCAACTCATTCAACCTAAGCTCCATTACACTATAACTTACGAATATATTTTCTTAATAATGGCTAAACCATTGAAAGATTTTTTGAGGTATAAATATTGAATATACATATTTTAAAAAGGACACTAAAAAAGAAGCCTATATTAAGTGTAAAAAAATCAATGGCAGGTTTATTAAATATAGATTAAACTTAAATATAATATAAATTTTAATAATAAATTAAAAAAATATATATTAGGGCTCTGAAAAAGCATCAATTTGAACGAGTAGTTAATATATAACTATTTTTTTATGGTGGCTGAAAAATAGAATAATGATTTCACGATAAGTAAAACTATAGAGTTTGAATAACTGAATAAATCGAAACTGCTTAGAGTACCTTGGGGCATTTGGTAAACCCTTAGTATTGCCAAAACGTTTGAACTTTGTAGCATCTCTTAATTATGTATATGCAAATATACAAAGGCAAAGTCTTAAAATTGAACAACCAATATGGGCACATACGGGAATCTAATTCTGATAATAAAATGTGTTTTCTATTGATAATTTATTTGTTTTATTAAAATTATACTTTAATAGCCCAAATTACTTATATTTAATTCGGTGGGGAAAAGTCCGGCTGAAAATATTCAGGCGGGGAAAAGTCCTAGTGCCCCGTATTATTTCGAATTAAATGAACATATTGTATTTCCGTACAATTGCTAATTCACGTAAAGTTGAATATTCGTATTTTTTAATAATGACAAAGAATAAATGACGTATCTTCATAATTATTTATCATGAACGAAAAATAAATTTTCTTTCAAAAAAGATTTTCAACATAGTTTATAAAGTAAAGTGGCACAAAATCTAATTTTCATTCATGGAATGAATGCATGTGAATTGCTAAATACTTGAATGTATTTTCAATTATTTAACAACGATATTTTGAATGCTTAAATTATTGCTTATAAAAGTGTACAGAAACCTCAACCTTCCTCTAAAGTATATATAATATGCTAACATATCAACAAAGAGTCATATTCATGTTTAATTTGTTGCCAAAAAAATTTTTTTACATCAAATAAAATAAAAAATTGCTATCAATAATAATTTGGATTATTGTACTTCAAAAGAGAAAATAGTCTCCGGTCAATTGTTGGAGCTTTTAGATTTTCTTCAATCTTTTGTCATAAATATATGGTAGCTTTTGTTAATACAATATAGGTCGTAATAAACAAAAATTTTGGAAGCATCATGCGGATTGAATTAAGATGAATCGAATAGCTTATTTCTATCGGATACAAAAAAAATTGCCACTGAAGTATTTTATTATTAGTGGATATCTCAAGACGCCAACGTTTTCGATATTATTGGAAAGTTTTTTTTCTACCATTTAGTTAACCTCTTAATCAAACGTAGGAAGAGATAATATTTGTCATACTTTTTATATCAATTAGCCCAATTAACACAACATCAGCTTTCGATCTTTTAATATTAATATATTAGAAAAAGATTATCTATTATTTATAACGATAAGTGATTCAACGGAAATGAAATCGTAATTTAACATATATTTGAAACACTTATAGTAAATACACTAAATCTTCTTAGGTCGGACATAATTGATAATAAAGAAGAAATATCAAATATTTTACGGTATTTAGCAGAAAAGAGTTGAGAAAATAATTTGTCAAATATATTGGCAGTATATCATGTAATATAAATGAGCGCCTATTATTAAATTTAATAGTGAGATTCTACAATATTACCAGTCTCTTTGAGTCTATATATATACAATATGCTTAGAGTATTTTAATATGCAGATTAAATTCAAGTTCATTGATGGGGATTGGTTAATTGATTGGAACAGAACTTCAAAAGCTGTAGTTTATTGATGTTCAAATTGTGCAGAGCTTATATAATTATACAATACATATTATTATACACATATTTGCTATACAGTGTGTCCGCAAAAAATGTATCTATTGCCATCGAATATATCTATAAGTACTATTTATAATTCATAAATAATAATCTACGTATCTATGATACCAAAATATTGGTTCTAGGACAACTCGCCGCCGGACAACTCGCCGCGGACAATTCGCCGTGAGGACAACTCGCCGCTAGGATAACTCGCCGCTAGGACAACTCGCTGCGTGATTTATATTTTGTCGGCGTATACATCACTTAAATATATTTATAAATTTGAAAAATGATTTGTTTCTATACGATCAAGACTGTCGTAAAACAGTAGTTGACAAATTTCATTATTTCAATTAATTTTTTTCTTTTGTAATATCTGTGAGAATATTTCAGGCCACAAATTTTTTTTGAGCTATTAATATAAATTTAGGAACATTCATGGTCTGCTTTGAAACGAAGGGCTTTCTAATTGACGTCAAAAGGATATTTAATACAAGGGATAGGAAGAAGAAGTCAGAAAGCAAAGTGATACCTTAAACATAGGCAACAACCACCAGTCCTTAACAATCTCTTGGATGCAGAAAAGCTACTTCGTGGAGACAATCACTTACCAAGGAATGATATGAAAATGAACACAAGCACAGGTGACTGCACTCACGAATAGAATAGGAAAATAAATAGGTGATAGTAATTGAAACTAGCCTACCAAAAGGTACGTTTTGCATGCAGCGATTGTTAATTGCGATCATCGCCTAGTGATTATCGCTTAGCACTAGTCCAATGCTATTCCTATTGAGCTATTTTGGAACAAGCGATTGCCGCCGAGCTATATTTTAATGAGTTCCTATTGCTTGATAATCGCAACAATCGCTGCATGCAAAACGTACCTTTACACAAAAATCTAAGACTTCGTAGTTAAATAACCTTTATTTACACTAATGTACTAGTTCTTAACTGAAGTAATTTTTATAAGTCATTAAACGTATTAAGAAGACACCTGAACTTGTTTTATTTCATATAGCAAATTATTTTTAGCAAAATACTTTCAAATAGAATGACGAAAATATTATTGCTGAATAATTTACAACACTCGCTATGTCTATATAATAGTTAAAAAAAACATCATATTTAACTTTTGAAATGGAAAAGAAAATATTTTCAAATAGTGCTAAAAAATTAATTAAAACATTTTTATAAATAAATAGTATATACGGTGGTAAAACATGTATCACGCGGCGAGTTGTTTTGGCGGCGAATTGTCCTAGCGGCGAGTTGTCCTCACGGCGAATTGTCCGCGGCGAATTGTCCGGCGGTGAGTTGTCCGGTCACCCAACATATTATGCATATTATCGTGAAATGATGAATAATGTAGATTCAAGGCAGTGGATACATTTTTTTGTAAATATGCGACCTGGACATTATCTTAAAGTGGGTTACGCCTACGCCCTAACATATGGCGCCTACGCCATGATATATTAAACCTATTAAATCCCCTATGATTTATTAAACCTACGCCATGATATACTGAAGATTCTTTCCAGGTTTGTTAGGTGAAAAAATATGATTATTACGTAATAATGTGAGTTATGGTTTAATGAGTTTTCCCAAATACCCCCGATACATTTTATAACTGATAGAAAATTTATGTGGCAGCAGTAGTTGTCTTTTGTTTCAGCAGGCAGTCGCTATGTGAGAATGGCTGAGTCAAATTTGAAGAATCTAGTAGAAAATATTTTGAAACAATATACTAAAGAATCAATTCTATTTTTTAGAAAAGTATCTTTATATTAACATAATATTAAATCTAATGTATCATCTAATAATCAAATATATAGTTCGAACTATCCAGGGATTAAACTACCGCATGTCAAAATACGATTGAGTAAAATTGCTATGGGATCGCTCAATGTTATATAAACGAACATGGTGAAATGTATGGCATTTGAAAATGAGGATGTGTTAACCCAATGAATTTGACTATCAGAATGTATAGGAAAGTTTGACTATGTGTTTAAAAAACACATGTCTTATTTATAAACCTACTGTACTGATTTTTTTACAACTTTTTAGTATATATACAAAACTAATGTGGACCAAATTTCAAGTCAAAATATTGATCATATAAGAATAAATAAATACATAGGTATATAAAACAGTGCTTACTGCGAGAGCAGAGCTGTTATTGGGATGAAAGTAGGGTGTGTTTTTCACGCGTGATGTGTTTGTTCTCCATGACAACGTTTTGACTGATGTGTATTTAGCTGGCACCAAGCTGTATTTCTTTCTATACCTATGATTATCAATTGTTATTGTTACAATCTGATGGTTTTCATCTCCACTATCTTCAATCGTGTCATCAAACAAGATGTTGGTAATTTCAGCGTCTGATAGGAACATGGAAATATATAAATATGCTGCCCAGAAGAAAAAATGGATTAAAAAATTTACATAATTTGAATTTCACCATATTTCGTCCAACCATCTACTTAAAACTTTATGTATGTCTTCATAGTTTCTTGTGACTTAACTGCAGTTACATTGGGACCTTTTCTGGGCTCATTAGCTATCAAGTTGATCTCCTAATTGCATTCTATTAGTTTGGAGATTATGTCAAGTAAATACCAGACAAATAACTCCCCCATCACTTGGAAAAGACATCACCAGGTAGAGGGCAGTTCTAATTGACCAACTTTGGTTTTCATTTAGTACTTAAGCGTATTTTGGCATAGCGATGAAAATAAAGTTCTCATAGTTGATTTATTTGCTATCGAATTGAAACATCTTTATTGAATTAATAGTTAAATAAATATTTACATTAGAATATTGAAAGCACATTAAAAATTAAGCGTTCAAGCCCGTATATAATAATTTAAATATACTTTTCGAGCAATAATTAGAAATATAACTATATTCGTATCTATAATACTTAGCTTATAATTCAACAGATATCTAATATATTTTGATGTATCAAATGTAATTTAAATTGAAGAGAACAAACAATGGATCTATTTTATTTTATTGGAGAATCACCATATATACAGTATGGGCCACAAAAATGTTTCCGCTTTTTCAAATACTTATAAATCGTTAACCAATGGAAGAAAAAACTGTATTTTAGTCTCTTTTCCTCCGCCTCTTATTGTACTATTAACAGGCATAAACATTTTTGAACTGATTGACATGCTTTGAGAACAGGTAACCAAAAAGTAAGGGTGATTATTTTTGTCATTGCGCGAAGGTCATTCGTAGAGCTAACTCAGTCATTTTACTTACTAGAAGGCAGTGGATAAAGGAAAGAAATTATAATTCTAATACAAGATGCTTACACTTGTTCATTGGAAACTATTTTGAAATACAACAACTTCATTGACATTTTGATCTCATTGAAGTCTAAGGCCCGCTACACACTTGCATTTTTAACACTGCGGAAGAAAGCTCGTCTTGAAATGTGTTTACACTTGCGTTTCTTCTTATCGATGGTGGAATTATCACATTAAATTTTTACTTCAACGATTAAGAAACGCATGTGTGAACACATTTCAGGAAGAGCTTTTTCCGCGCTGTTAAAAATGCAAGTGTGAAACGAGCCTTAACCATGCAATGAAAAACCGAAAAACGAATATTCATAGTGAAAACTTATATGAGATAAAAATGTCACTGAAGTTGTTCTATCTTAAAATAGTTTCCAAGGAAGAAGTGTAAGCACCCTGTATTAAAATGTCTAGCAATATATTTTTTCCCCTTTTATGCACTGCCTTTTAATAAGTAAAATCACAGAGTGAGCTCTAAGAATAACCTTCGCACAATGACAAAAATAGTCACCCTCACTCTTTGCTTACCTGTTCTTAAACTACGTCCATCAGTTCAAAATAATTTTTACCAGTTAATAGTACAATACGAGGCAGAGAAAAAGAGACCAAGATAAAAGTTTTTTGTGCATTGGTTAACGATCTATAAGTATTTGAAAAAGCGGAAACATTCTTGAAGAATATTAAGTAATCAAATTTACAATATATTGTTTGGATGCAACATTACAAAGATAAACAATTGAATAGGTTGCAAGAAAAAATTAATCAAATATTATATTTATATCGTAAGTTAGTTTCAGTATAAAAAAAAGGAATAAAGTTTACTTCTTATTTATGATAAATCATACAATATTTAATATGCATAAGCCCTATGATATTTGCTTCAAGTATATTTTTCTCAATATCGATTAAGTTTATTCAGTTATTAACTACACACATTCAGTAAGCACCAAAACACTTGCTACGCTGATCTTAAACCTGACAAACCCTGACAATTTGCTTCAAATTACTTGAGGCATCATTGTCTCAATAATATAACAATAATATGGCAATATTGCGACAAGAAACTTCGCTAACTGGGAACTTGCATCTATTCCTATAAATCTGAAATAATCGGCGCTAAAGCTACAGAACAGCTAAAGCTATAAAGAACAAATACATAATGTTAATTTGTATTGGATTTTCCAAAGTTTTACACCAATTTAGACCTCTTGAGTCAGGAAACTTAATCTCCCCGATTGAGTTTCAGCTCACACAGGAATATCTTGATTTTTTTTATAGAGCTCAATTGAAAATAGGAGCTAGTTCGAGGCAGTGGTCAAGCCGATCGGAGTAGTCACTACGGCAGTCAGGGAGTATCGAGACCGCAGCGAGGGTGCCAAAAGGACCGCTTTTGGTGCTAATATTCTACTCCGTCATAACCGTGCAGAACTACTCAGGGCACCTGCTCCAAATTGCCTAGCGCGCTTCCTACCTGCAGATGGACGCCTTAGCCAAAACTGCCATGTCAGTAATATAATATTACAGTCGTCGCTACGGGCAGTGCAACAGGCACAAAACAATATATATTAAATAGCTAAGATAATTATTATCTATGCGTAAAATTATTTATAAAGAGTTTGTTGATATAACAGAGAACAGAAAATTTGTTAATGGAAGTATTTAGTACAATATCAACTCTGTTTGTTTTCGAGATTATGATAAATTATAAAAATAAACATTCACAAATCGTCTTTCATTTTAATTTACCGAAGCAGTTTGGAGAGCAAACTAAAATGACTAGAATAATTAGTAGATTTGTAGTCATTTAATTTTGATTAAGTATATACCGATCAACTCCACATCGACTAATTACAAAACACCTTTAGCAACATGACATAAATTGACATTAAGGTAAATGGAGTGTTTACTTTGGATGATTATATAGGAAGCAATATAGATACAAATGTTGATAAGCTAAGACCTATATTATATTGAGACACGAATCTAGAATAAGGTTATTATGTTAAAAGGAATCTTTGAGTTTTTCTACTTTATTTTAAAACTTAGAGTATTTATTTCATCAAGTATATTTTGAAACTAAGAGTAGCTAAAGGTAAAATACTTGTTCATTTGCTTTTCACTGTATGGCCTACAAATTACCTTCATGTCTGAAAATGACGTAGTAGGTTTTTACCCTAAACTGGTGATAAATAATAATGGATCCTATAAAGTTCATAGTAATAGAGTAAATTGGATGTATTTTTGTGACCTGCCCGGCCGTGTCAAATTAATGTTTGTAACTCACGAATGTGAACAGTGATGGATTGAGAGTAATAAAGCGACTTTAAAATTCTCAAACAGATGACTAGAAGATGCAGATGTTCTTAAATATGAAAGAGATGAGAGATGTATCATAGTTTAGTTATATGGTACAATAGAGCTATTTTTTACAGGAATTTTTGAAATTAGATATATTTCTTGAACATGTTTTATAGATGACTAGAAGATATATGTAGAGAGCCCTATTCTTAAATCTGTACGAGAGACAAAATTGGAAACTTTATACTATAGATCTTATTTTACTAAAATACTTGAAAGAATTTGTTTTCTTCTAAGAAAAACTGATTCATAATAATCAATTGTTAAATTAATAGAACAGATGTAAGTGCTATTTGCTGATATTTTGAAAAAAAGTGTAACAATATTTCCAAAAGAGGAAAATCCCAAATTGGTAAGGTTGTGGCAGTACATTCAAAACGCCATTACATGAGAGGCATTTCTTTATTCTCTCTTCATTTTTTTTTCTAATAGTATAATGATAGAGGATCATCACCGTCACAAATTTCACTCATTAAGCAGCAGAAGTTGATAAGTTAAACATCAGAATTTCTCCACTTACGAGACAGCATGAAGATATCTCCATAATGGAGGGGTAATCGATGATTAGAATATGACTACACTAATGTAATTAAACTACACGAACTAAATCTCCAAAAAAGAAAAGGATATCACTAGGGGACGCTAGGCATATACCTCACAATAGATACTCATACACTCATTTAGGCTCGCAGTACTCTGGTAGTGGGCAGAGACATTATGTCATGATAGGTCAATATGAATTCTTTAAAGGGATAATACGCCTATTATCCGCAAGCTGAAATATTTCCCCTACGAAATCAGGATAAAGTTTAATTTATTAGAGAAATCGAAGAGTAACTTTGTTTGTACAGTACACAACTGTTTTAAAAGGACAAAATGCACAAAATCAATTTTTGTTCACTCACAAAAAAATGATCTAACGACCATATAAACTCTATGGTTACAAATACATATAACCTTCTGCTAACCTGCGGAAATACATATTTAAAATAAAGACAGTTATTTTACCATTTTAGTAACGTGTATGATATGAAGTTGTCATTTAAAAAAATCATCGAAAGTATCAATTAATTGGAACAGTTACATTTTCGTAACTTAGTCATTATTTCAGTTTTGGGTCAAAGGAAATATGAGCCTTCGAAATGTCTTTTGAATTGAGTCTAATAATGACTGCACGCGAGGATCAATGTTTGATGTTAACATCTTCAGAGTCCATTGTATTTTTAACCCAAGTGACATCATTATATCTATAATCGGGCTTTCATTCTTTACTAAATTATTCAAATTGACTCTTTTGCCAAAAAATGAAATTTTGAACGAAAAGGAATGAATGCTATGGCTTTCTAAAATTTCATTATAAGTACAAAATATAATTTGATTTTTTGAAGATGATGTTTTTTGACGGCTTACACTTTTATTCAGAGTTACTATAAAATTACTAATGATCAATAGAGCGTTCGAAGTATCCAACGATAGGTAATGGTGAGTAAATGGTAACCGAGTCCTTCCCGACATACATCAACAAATTGGTTCGATATTTGTATTGTGAATTATAAAGATGTGAACCATGTGGTTCACATCTTTATAATGTGATTTGAATTAAATTGTTTTTGTTTTTCTGGAAAGAAGAAATTCCTCAAGAAAATATCTTCTGTAAAGAGTGTATCTTTTTGTTTTTAATTAAAATTGTTGTCTTTTTAAGAAATAAGCAATTGAAGATGGATACTCATCTATCACTTGTCCACCAAACAAAACCATAAAAAAACAAGAACCGTTTAGGCTCAATTCATAAAAAAATGTAGTGATGACCTTATAATAATGGTGATACAATAATTCCTATTTCAAACATAATTTTTCTATTATTTATTTATCAATAGAAACATCAAAACAAACATCAATCATTCCAAATGGAACACGCAGAAAAAAAATCAAGGTGGAGATGAAAATTGGAGGAAATTAACTGAATAATGACGTCATATGGACATATTGCCAAGTATATACAGTGAAATCATTAATATTCATTATAATAGAATAAAACCAGTGGATACAAAACTGACGAAATATGACAATATGACTGAAGTTTCACTTTTTCCTCTTGTCATTTTTCTTCTCCATTTTTTTTCTCCAGTGTCGATAAAGCACGTTTGTTTATAACTTTATACGGTAGCTTCTTCCGCTTGAATATCTTCACGGAAATTGACTTAGAATTTTTCGTGTTGCAAGAAAGTAAAACTTTTATTCATCATATCATCATTTACGGGAAGTATATTGATCGTATTTTATCGTAAAATATCGTAATATCAGATATTCAGTTTGTCGTTTTCATTTTTGTCAGATATTTTTGACGAAATGAATGATGATTTAAAGCTCTTACAACAGGAGATCTTTGACCATAAAGGACCAAAATTGTTCGTTTTGATGGACTGCAGATGACTACAACGAACTTTTTAAATAATATTGTTTAGCATACTTTTCATCCATTTACCAAATATCTAATCAAACATTTATTATATTCAAAACTGTATTACAATTTAGAAAAGTAAAATCAACACTTTAATGTAATGCTCTCAATTTTTGTTAAGTATTTTAATCTAGCTACCCGGTTCCTATAAAATTTATTTGATTATAATGTTTAACTATTCTAACTTTTAGAAGAGACTCTAATTAATTATATATGTAAGTTATTTAAATGTTAAAAGATTTTCATATAAATTTTCTACTAATGATACATGAGATTGTTTACCTTCATTAATGTTTCTTTGAAATGCTGTTAAAAAACCATAGAAAGTTTAAATCCCCAACTAAACTAAATAATGTATCATAACAACGAACGCTTATTGTTACAACGAACGCTGATCGCTGCCACCAACGCTGATCGTTACAGCCAACGCTTTTCCGGTACATGTATTGTGCGGTCTAAGAGCTTTACCTGTATAAGGGTTTTTAAATGATTGTAAATGACGATTGAGAGATATTCTTCATATACACACGGGCTATAATCATTTCATATCTCTTAAAGGTGATAGTAACATTAAAAGTTCATTGCATTTTCCTAATGTCAGATGATATGGTTAACACAATTCTTCAGCAATGTCGTGGGAAAAAAATTAAACTCAACGTGGAATCCATATTATTAATTCAAATTCAACGTTGATTTTTTTTCCGCTTTATGAAAAATAAATAGAAATATAGCTATCTAGAGGATGATCCTTTTTTATCGCGCCTCTAAATGTTAGTTACAGATATGAAAAAAGTAAAATCATTATTCTAAAAAAATTAATGTTGTCAGTAATAGCTATAGATCGTAACAAATTTTCAAATTTTGGTTTCTTATTTCAATAATTAATATAATAATAAATAATCCAACTACAACTATTGGTCATAAAATTTATTATTAAGTCCAGGTTTCCCACCTTTCTCCTGATGAAGAATTGAAATGTTTCTATTCGGAAACTTGAAACCTGAAATATAACTTTCAATTTTGTGATTAAATAATCAATTTATAATCTTAGCAATGTGTATGACATTAGAGCAGTGAGACATTTTAAATTAGGTCAACAAGTAACAATAATTTAGGAGAATTGAATGATACATCATTACATGATAAATTATTTAATAATTTAAAAATTATTACGTAAAATTACGATTGATTGGTTCCTCACATTTTTTTTCTATTGAGAGTAGAAATATATTTTTAAAATAGGAAAGGAGTTTAGTTCAGATTATTTTTTATTAAATTTCAATTTAATTTGTATAAATTAAGTAAGAAAGAAGCAACACATAGCTATTTAATTAATCAATAAATTTAAACTGTTCTTTAAGTGATCATAACTAAATTAATTTCAAATGATTTCTAATGAACCAATTTTCACGGAGAGATTTCAGGAGCATCATCCTTTTTATATCTATGTGTTTGAAGGCTTCTCGAACAACAGCACCAGTCCCCAATAAAGGCCAATAGGCCAGTGAGTGTATTTGTGTCAGAACAATAACAGCACTCGAGATCTTCGCTGTCAGCTCTACAAAGAGGTTCTGAGTGTTGTACAAAGTAAATATAACAGACAATACATACAATAAAAATCAGTTACTCTGATACTTGTCATGAAGAGTAGAGATTTGACTGGAAATAAAAGGACTTTCGAATACCATTACTGTGATTGTATATATATACAAATTTATTGGTTCGAAAGCAGAATTATTTGTATTTGCATAACTTAGATGAGAGTTCCAAATTTGTATCTAAAACATTTATTATAGTCTTGCACATTTTGAAATTATATGACTTCCATAATATTTGTTCCATTTAAATTCGTTTGGTTCAAAACATTAGAAAAACTAGAATATAATTACTATAGAGTATATTCGACTGAATTTATACTATATTTAAGTTTTTTCGAAGGCTATTATTTTGAATGAATATACTTAGACGGGTATATATTATATAATGGAACTCTAGAGTTATGTAACATTTGGCCTCTTAAAATTTTGTCTCATTTTATAATGATATTATTAAAGAACAATAATAGAAAAAGTTGAAATTATAGATAATGAAATGTGCATGGACAATAAAATGGATAAAATCATTGCCCGTTGTAAAATGATTTAATATGAGATTTCAGTGGGAAATTCGGTCTCGGAATATTTGGTAGAGGTATATATGAAACTTATGAATTGGAAGTTAAGGGGTGCGTGACACCCCTTGAGCCCACTTGTCAATACAACAAACTAGCAGATACAACAAACTACATGACGGCCATTTATGTTGAGGGCCCTTTTATAATTCCAAGATCGAAATTTGCAAAACTGGAATTTCCAGAACGAATATTGCGAGACCTAAATTTCCTGCTACCGGAATTTTTGAAAAGTTTCATTTGCAAATACCTAACAATTTTTCCTCAACTCATTGGGTACTGTATTTTATAGAGATTACACTGTTGTCAATTGTTAATAACGATTACTGTTCGAGTGAATGGCCCAACTACTTTCATTGCTAATTATGCTTATAGTAATTGTCCCGAAATAATATGTATGAATGGTACCTAATTCATTTAATATGACTTAAACGCTCAGACTTTTGTCTTCCTGACATTAATTTCCAGTCCGTGTGGTTAGTGACAATGGTCCCATATAATTTCAGAGGAATTTTTCCTGTTCATGAAGGAGAGTAATATTGTACACACTAAAAGTGTCCCTTAGTACCCAAAGACTAACGGTGAGGCTGAGCTTTTCGTTCAAATATTTAATTACTTTGTTAAAATTTCTGCCCCTTCTGCAAGTTACTAAGAAAATTCCTCACTAAATTTTCTATTAACTCACCGCTCTGACCCACACTCTGTGACAGGTTATTCTCCTTCATATTTGATGAACAGGAGACAGTTACATAATTATTCACATTTATTAAAACCTTCCTTTTCCTAGCACATTGGTAGTAAAAAACAATAAAAGGCAATATTATTTTAAATTAGTAACTCCTTTTGAAGTAGGATCTCGTGTGATGATGCGTAGTTACAACATCAAAAGAAAAGAGGGTGAATTCCACTATATGGTTGAAGGTGGCGGTAAAATCCACAACACATGTGGATCAACTTAGAACTGTCGGAACGAGTCACTCTCGCCAATCTGATAGTGTTTAAAATAACTGTAGATGATCCATATCATTTGAGTGAAGTAGTCACACCAACTGTTACAGGAAGTAACAATAAAGAGCCACCTGCTTGGAAAATGGTGGGAAATTCCGAGTAGGGTGTCCCTAATTCTGTTAGTCAGTCTTGTCTTAAGATTGGTGCTGTGGATGACATAGTTAAAAGAGTGCTACCTCATGAAAAAATTTGTGTGAAGTACCTAAGGAAAAATTAAATTTGCAACTTTTAATGGGTGAAGGTGTTATATGTTATTAATATAAATGTATTATAAAAAGTTTGCATTGTTGTTAATTGTTAATAATGATTACTGTTAGCATTTCATTATATTATCACTCGTTAGAGTGTTAGACCATTCTTAGTATATGTTGCTTTATAATATACATGTAAACTGAATCATATGATTGGGAAAATCTGTTCCAAAATTTGAATTGTTATTTTATTCTCTGTTATTGAATCCAAGTTAAGATTGCCTCTGTTTTTATTTACCTCAGCCTAATATGAAGAGTCTGTGATACTAAATATTGTACTTATTATGACAATCATTATCAATTGCTACTTGGAGGGTAGAGAGGTAAAGTTGGGTAACTACGAAGTGTCGCTCTCCACGAAATGAAGCTTTTCCTCTACGGTAAAGTTAGGTGCATTCTTACACAACTGTACTTCTAAACGAATTGGAAATATCTCAAACGGTGTACCTATGTGTGTTCTCACCCAACTATACCGCTCAAATAAAATCAGTATTCTATTGCGGTAAAGTAGTGTGTGTCGTTCCACAACTTCACCTCTCACTGATTCAGTCAATGATATTTAGGTGAAGTTGTGTGTGTAGTTACCCAACTTGTCCTCTCAATAATCTACAGTCTCCTGGGTAGGCGGAGGGGGGGGGGGGGTTGGAGGGGATCTATCCATCGATTAGGAGGTGAAGTTGTGTATGTAAATAGATACCCAACTATTCTGGAATCGTACATATATTTAAAAAAATTACACTCATTAGTTACGTAATGAGCATTAGCAATAATTCAATTAACATTATATGCTGGTACCTAATACCTGATTGCTTATCATAAAGTAATTTAAAAGCACGAGCACAAAACAATTACTCCCTCTTGTTATTCATTCATGAATAACAAAATACAAACACTATTATTTCTCATTTATATAATGTATATCAAACTATAATTATTTTTAATAAAATATCATCGTAATATTCAATAGTTTACCTACCTACTGTTAGTGCAGCAACAATACTATTTTGATATATTTACTAAAAACTTATAGGTTCTGGATGTATTCAACCATTTATAGATACTAATTTAGCAACCAATAATTTATGGATTCAGTAGGTATATATATTTTCAATCTACCTAATCATTGATATGTTCAGATAATAATAACGTGTTGCATTTACTGATAATTTAGAAATGAATTAGGTAATATAAAAATAATATAAATACAATGAATCAGTTTAAGTAATAAAATATGTTTAGTGCATAGTGACAATGACACTAGTCATCTTTTGATGCATTGAAATATTGATTATTCTAAACCTAGGTATCTGAGAAAACTAGGTTTCAAAATTTCAGTAATGTAATGCAAAGAAAAAGTGATTAAAAATAAATGGTAATGTTAGCATGATAAATATCCAATAATAAATAAAAATACTGCAATATTATAATGTTATTTACGTATCGAATAATAGTGGGTATTTATTATTTATTAACAATATAAATACGCTCAACAGACAAATTATAAGGGAGGGTAAGGGGTTGACAATATATAAGGAAAAAGGTAGTGAACGATAGGTACACTGAAAAAACAAATCTACAATCAAAGTATGTACTAATATTTCTTTGTTAACTGCTAATTTATTTATAACAAAATAGTATATTACAAATGCAATTCGTGTCTAGTTTTGATTCAGTTAAAGGCGTGAGCACATGCGCATGTACGTACAAATGTTCTTGTACAGTCACTTTCACTGACGATTTTATCGCACGTTATACTCATGATTAAAATAATAGGTATAATAATTATTAGTGTTGCATCCAGCTATGGTTAAATATTAGGTTATAATTAGAAAATATATTTAAGTTCTAAATTATTTTCAACTATGGAAGTTTATAATCTTTACATTTTTGAATGAGCTAGCTAGGTTGATGTGCAATGTTTTTTATTCTATTATTAGGTTCAGGTAAAGTAATTAGCTTTATAGTTAGCTAGGTACAAATGTAAGAAATTGTATTTCTTTCTATTTTGCGTGTACGATATAATTTTTGAGGTTTAGTAATATTAGTATTACCTAGGTAACAGTTTGTCAGATGGTATTCAATTTTTGCAATAAAAACTAACTTTTTCTTGACAAGGCAATAATAATTATTTATCTTTAAACATAGATCACACACATAAGCTTTACACTGAAAAATTGAGTTATATTTCTTCAATAGTACTTGTATCCTCATTATTACCTTAATATATTTATCATTCCATTACTCCACTACTCTCATTTTAACGATACATTTAACTTGTATGTATGTAATTTAGTGCCACTTTTTCACGTCAATTTCATAAGCTTCAAAATACATTCAAATTTCAATAGGTACTACCCACATGAATGAATCTTTCATAAAAAAAGGTAGTTTATAAAACTCATTCTGATATATAAATACACTGTACCATACGTCATTATCAAATATGTGTACCAATGCATGGTTATCTGGGGTAAGTTACGAATTATTGGACAGTTCCACATTTTCGGACAAAGGAGAAAAAATAAACATTCCAATAAAATATATTATATACTCTTTATTTTAATAGGTATTAGTGATAATTATCCGGATACCAATTATATATATGACCGAAAATGTGGAACTGCCTGATAATTCGTAACTTACCCCACTACCTATGTCAATTTATTGAATATTTTACAGCTGAGCACTGATAGCGCAACGCAATACAAAATACTTAATTCAGTTAGCTACCTAGACCAATGTTTGAATATTATAATATCTCTTAATAACTAATTGACGAAGAATACCTTCCTATTGGTTTAAATATATGAATTGAAGATTTTTTGTACTGATGGAAATTATTTATATTATATTTATATTATGTATACTTAGGAACCAATAGATTAAAGAATATTTACAATTACTATTTACGAAATAATACGGTCAGGAAATTTGAAGTTGAGTAAAAATATTATATAAGTACTAGTTTAGTTTAGGTTACTATTCATTGGTCCGACGCACCATTAGTTCGGGGCCTCATTAGTCCGACTACTACTTAGTCCGACGCCACATTAGTCCGACACTTTTGCAAATTATATCTGATTTAACAACAAATATATGTCCCCTCCCCCCCCCCCCCCCCCCCAATTCCCCTGCCAGGTCATTAAATAATCATTTAGTGTGCAGTAAAACAAACTAGCGGATTCAATAAGCTACATTAAATGATAAAATACAATGAATCATTGCATCTTACAAATTCCTATTAGAAATAAAGTCAACTTATAAAGGATTAAAGGAATGTAAAGTTTAAAAAAACGAAAGAAAAATAATATTTTATTATTTGGATTATTTTTTAATTGACTATATCTATTTAACAATCATTTTTATTTTAATATAAAAAAAGAAATAACACAGAAAGTTGTAACAGTCACAACTTGTGAGTGCGCTAACTTTTACGGGTGTAGGTCATAAGCCCCCCCGGTCATGAGCCCCCCTAGGTCATAAGCCCCCCGGTCAAGAGCCCCCCAAGTCACGAGCCCCCCTGTTTTTAAATCCTTATTTACCTATATTATTTAATCCTTATTGACACTTTTGTAGTTCATTACTGATTAGACATAAAATATATGTATATCGGGGGGCACCCCCCTGCCAGGTCATTAAACAATCATGAAGTGTGCAGTACAACAAACTAGCGGATACAACAAACTACATTAGCAACTCTCAGTTATTTCTATCTAAGTAGTTCTTCATTTGTTTAACTAGGTAAATAAGGATTAAAAAACAGGGAGGGGGGCTCGTGACCGGGGGGGCTTATGACCTAGGGGGGCTCATGACCGGGGGCTCTTGACCGGGGGGGCTCATGACCGGGGGGGGGGCTCTTGACCGGGGGGGCTCTTGACCGGGGGGGCTCTTGACCGTACGTCCCACTTTTACATGCCTAATTTAACTAGTGTATCTTGAAACTAACTCATGATTAACCAACTAGTGTATCTAACAATCTAATTTGATTTGTAATAACTCAACAAGTGTATCTTGATACCTAACCTTAGTTACTCAGTTCATGACTGTCAAACTATGGCTGTAGGTCGTAAGCCCCCTAGGTCAAGAGCCCCCTGCCAGGTTATTAAACAATCATGAAGTGTGCAGTACAACAAACTACATTTGCAACTCTCAGTTATTTATATCTGAGTAGTTCTTCATTTGTTTAACTAGATAAATAAAGATTTAAAAAACAGGGAGAGGGTGCTCGTGACCGGGGGGGAGGGGGGCTCTTGACCGTACCCCAAACTATAGGATCTAGGTACCTAATAATATCCCAATTGGTGTATGTAGGTCCCTAACTTACTTATACCTGGTTATAGTATCTATGTACATATTTAGTAATTAACTAACTAATGTAGCAAGGTAATTTCTACTATCCAAAATAGTGTTTCTATGTACCTAACGAGTAACTAACTACTCAACTGCATTTGTATCTTTCAATAAACTTCTATGACCGAAAATAATTTGAAGTTCAATATTTTTACACTATTTATAGCGCTATCGGTATAATATGAAATTAAAATAAATATTAATTCCTTATAATCACGAGCTAGTATACTAAGTCATAAAGTCAACATTTTTTCGGCAGTCAATCGATCAGTGTTTTAAATCTTGAATACGATAGGCAGTGATTGAGAAATTAACATGTAAGTCCACTAGTGTGTGTGATCTTCTGAAAACAAACATACGTACACACACATTCACGGATATGAAGAAAGACCACTGACTAATACGCTGAAATTTAACTATATATTAACACAAATGTACTGTATTTAGTTGTAAAAAAATATAAGTTTATAGAGGAATAGAAGTACACAGTTAAATAGGTTATTTTTTCTCTCTGTTATCATTTATTGCCAAATTATTTTCCCCGAACTGTATATCAAATGTTAATGTACAGATCTCCCACTCCTCATTCATCTCACACCTCCCTCCCCCCCCCCCTCTATCAGTAGCTACCTACCGTAATGTTTAAAAAATTATTTATGAGCCTTGAACTGCAGAAAACTTAGCATTGTCAAATGATAGGAATGTATATTATTATACTTAAATTATATCATAATATTGAACTGACATATAAAAAATTATTATAGGATATGAATTTTGATTATCTATAAGAATCATACAGTTTGATCACTTTTTGTGTTTCTGAAAGAAACATTAATATAATATTAAAATCCAATTAGGTAGGCTTATCACATAGTATGGATAATAAGATGTATTATTGTGACCGTTATTTGAATGAAGATTTGTGATATTATTGAGTGATAATGATAGCATTTTTAGGTATGATTGATTGAATTCACTGTTTATTATAGTTCAGTTATTCAATTGAGATGTAAATTTAAATAAATAATTGGATTTAAGAATATTGATTAGTTATTTACACTTTAGGTACCTGACTAATTAGGATAAGTTCCGATTATCGAACGGTTCCATATTTTTGAGCAAGTAAGCAAATATATTATAATTATTTATTTAACTCTCATTTTAACATCTTAACATCATAACAACGTTTTTTACATAAGAAGGTTTTCTCTACAGTTCCATTGCATTACTCAGGAAGGTACTTTGTGATTTAGGGGGGAGAGGTACAGGGCGAGGAGAGGTGTAACTTATTATCGGGGTGGGGGGAGAAAAGAACGAGTGGTCAATTACACATGAGAAATTATCTTCTAAGTTAATGTATGCTAATTTATAAGCTGATATTTTATATACAACATATACAAATACATTTGTTTTCACATATGATTTAATTTCAGTGTTTCAATCATTGGTCATTCATGTGAAGTGGTGGACTGTATTAATTTTGTCAAGCGCGCGAAAATACAGTCACTTCCACTGGCTGCCTGACTTATGTCACTGGTTGTACAACTGTCAATCATCTGTCAATCATCTGACACACTACTTACTAGGTATCACCAATAGACTGAAGGGAAATGATTAAATTATTCATTTGTTAATTTATAGGGCCTAGTAACAAATATATAAACTATACATAAATTAATAATTATATTGCAGTGAATGATTTGTATTATTTACAGGTATAGAGAAATATGCCATCCTGTAAAAACAGTATGATGATCATTATTTGCAGTACATGTTAACTGTGACTGATTCAGTGTTGTGAAGTAAACTTAAATGTACATGATATATTGCCAACAAGGTAATTATTATTAGGGAAGAAGTAAGTATTTTATCAATGAGATTATTGGAGGATAGCACACATCCCGCCACTAACCATAGCGCTACTCTCCCATGTCCCCCTTAGCCCCCTCCCTTACGACCCCCCCCCCCCTCCTTATTATGTCACTCCAGGCACCAAATAGAGTGAGTGAAGTAAAGCACTCATTGCTCAATCACAAATATTTTCTCTCTCTTTTACTTGATAGTAAGAGAGAACTAATGAATAAGTATAATCTTTAAAATATCCTATTATATATACTATATACCTAGTATTATTTAATTTAATTTATAAGTTACAAAGAAGATGAGATCTTTGTAACTTATAAGTTACAACAATATTTCACTATTATCATAGTGATGAAATCTTCAACTCAATAATTACATTATTTATAGTAATATAACCGCAAACATGAAGCATTTCCTAGTTTAGTACTAACTACCTTGATATGTTGTAGTTTTGACAATGCAGTATTTAATCGAAATTTGAGAGATTTGATGGTGGAATTTAGTATTTGGTGGAAATTTATAGGATTTTGTGGGAATGAGATTGTATATGGCGGAATTTTCATATTATGTCGAATTCAGTAAATATTTGGGCGAATTTTTACATCTTGCAGAATATTATAGTGTACGGTGTCGATTAATCAACAATTACTTGTGATCTACACAATAATGAAGATGAATTCAGGATTATTATCATTCTACTGATATTAATGAATCGATTATATATTTATATTTAGAATACAATAATATTATTGATAATTCGAAGATATAATGCACTCCACTGTTTCATTTAGTATTTCAATTTGAACATTAATAATATCAAATCTAACATGTTTAGTCGTTTATATTATACTAGTTTATTTTCCTGTTAATAATAACAGGTGTTAAATATAGATTCAAAAAAGGTTATCAGTATAAATTAGTTACAGCACACCCAGTAAAAATTTCTATCAAAGTTTTCTATTTTATTAATAATTGAATTTCCTCGAAGTAATCCGTATCCATGATATATATCATACCTGATTCTGGAGCGTGATATTTAATATTTATATATATATATACTAATGTATTTTTCTGTTAAAGGTAACGGCTTTTCAATACACTTCATCAATATAAATTTGTTAAACCTCATCCAGATAAAATTTCTAAAAACTTTTCCGATTTCATGAACAATTTAATTTCCTCAAACTAATCCGTGTCCAGGATATTGGATAATATCTACTTGAATTATTTCTGGTGCGTGATTTTTTTAGATATTTTTATACGTATATATAAAAACATATAAGGGATGATGAGCCCATTGCATACGTACCAGTAATTGCAGTATTAATGATGAAAAAGCAGTTTGACATACCGTTAACTTTTTGCAATATTTTTGGCATCTCTATTACAAATTCTCATTAGTAGTAGAGATGTATTGACTTTAAATTCTTGTTCTAATTTATTCATTGCCTAGTACGAAATTCTTCGACGTATCACTTACAAGTATATATGTATGTGGTAACTAATTGTTATTGTTACTGGATTTAATTTTAGCCACATATACAGGCACTCTGTGCAGTATCCTACGAGCATTAATAACTGGTAAGAGTAATCTTGCTGTATGGTGGCATCGAGAAATCCTGATAATTTTGGGAACTTAATAATCCATAGTGGCATAAATGCTAATCTGTTGAATACTGGTAGATCGAACCAGTTAAACTCTCATTTCTCTTCAGAATTCTAGTTTGTAAAACAAGAAGTAATCAGTAATCAAGATCTTGTCGCATATGGTTTTGTGCGATTTTCAGCATTTAAAATAGTCTCAATTTCCATCATACAGTAGTTTATCAATATTTACATACTAGATTGGTACCTCTCAGTTAATAATTGTAGGATCAACAAAATAGAAAGTTGAAGCTATTTGAGAGTTTCCTACGATATTAAGATCAAAATGAACACCAGTGAACTTTTAGATGAATAGTTTCACAGGATATTATATAACTAGAGTTCAAAAGTCTGGTAGATAGACTACAAATTTTCAGTTTCGGCTCAATCATATTATAATACTTTTTGAAATTTCTAGCAACTTCAATCAGAACAAATTATTAACTCTACTATAACAGATTCAATTGGAATATGTCATATTAGCATTTTAAACTCTTCTTTCTTATTTATCATAATTACAGAAGATATTTCATTAATATATCCTTCATCTACATGTAAATAAGTAATAATAAATCTAATAAGAACATTTTGCTTTCATTCTACAGTACACATATATTGATTTAATGATCTATCCTCGACAGTAGTATTCACAAGTGATATTTTCCATAATAACAAAGATGTAATTTCAAAAAGACGGTCCAACACAATATTTTTCATCTTAAAATAGGTAAATAAAATGAAGGAGGATCTGTTACTTTTGTATTAAGATACAATAAACTATAGAAATAATTATATTGCAATCCTTTAATTACTTGGAATAGAATATGAGCGCGATTCCTTGTGAAAATAACACGAAATAAAGAGTTAATTGACTTATAACTAGACAGAATATAAGACCGATTCCTAATGAAAATATCACGAAATGAAGAGTGAGTCGGGAAATAATTAGATATAGTATATAGGAACGATTCCTTATGAAAATAACATGAAATAAATAATTAATCGAATAAAAGTTAGCTATAGAATATTAGCAAGATTCCTCTTAAAAATAACACGAAATAAAGAGTTAATAGAGAAAGACTAGATATCATAGAATCAAATAAACAATAGAAATTGGAATAAACAAAAACATCTATAATAAAATTGCAATACAACGCAGCAATCCTTTTCAATACATGGAAAAACAGAGTATCAACTAATTACTAATTATCACAGGTATCTAATTAATAGTTGTTATGAATCATAAATATGTGATAAAATCTCAATTAGCCATGACGAATATTTAGGTTTCTACAATTTATTATTTTCTTTCTTGTGTAGATAGGTTGCTTTTAGATAGCGGAATTTGTTCCTTAATCGTACTGGACCATATTTCTGGAATAACTCTGGAATGTTTTCCTTGCATATTACGTCAATTTCAGAGCTTGTGTATGTGTTTCCTGCTAAAAGTTCTGACCAGAACAGATCATGAATTCGGTTTTTATCACTATCTAGGAAGGTCCTCTGTTTGGACTGGGATTTCATTTCTGCAAATTCTTCGAGTTGATCTGTGTCTTCACAATCTGCCAAGGAAGACAGAATTAGAATAATAATTAGATGCAGCTTTTTAGCAGTTTTTCAATCTTAATAACTCTGTTCTCTATAATGAACAAGATAGTAATCAAGAATTAAAAACTCATATAGCAATTGATTGTAGTTAAAATCATAAATTTTTATTGTTACCGAACAATGATCTAAAATATTTGCCTCAAATAACCCACCTTGTGACGTTAAAAATTCTTTCTCCATTGCTGCACACATGGATGAGCTTGCCTGAGCTTCCCCTGGTACATCTAAGAAAAAACGGAGGTTCATTCATCAGCTAATATTGAACAGACCATCAATAGTCAATAAAATATACTATATAACGAATATTGATGAGAAAAACATAAAGAATTGACAACTAACCTGAAGTGAATTCAACTTTTGAAGCTTTCTCTTTGCTATATCCATGCTTTACTCGCATATGATTGGGAAGTTCGATCCGCTTAACGCCACATTCAGGACATTTTTTCTTTTTCTTCCTTTCTTGTCTTTTCGCTATACCTAACTCCACCTGAAAACAACCAAAATGTAATGTATAGCTATGACATCATATAAAAACAATTGCAATCTTCAATATAAACTCACCAGCACATCTTCGCGGTAAAACCCAATCCTTCCATCCAGAAGCTTTACTGCTCGCTTTGGTATGATAATGCTTTCTTCGTTCTGAAATGAAAACATAACTAATGAATTAGTCTTGAATAAAGGAGACAATCCATAATGAGGCCCGCAATGTACATAGTTAAATCATCATTGACACTCACAATAATTAGCTACTATTATTCAAAACTTACATCAAAATCCTGAACAAGATCAGATTTAGGTTGAACGTTATTCTCTCCAATATCCTCCCCATTGAAGGTGATTAGATTACTTTGAGATGGTGAATTTGTATTCTCTGGTGCACCCATATAAAGCTCTGGCGCACCTACTGGGAGCTCTAGTGCATCCATATAAAACTCTGGTGCACTTACTGGGAGCTCTACCGCACCCATATAAAGTTCTGATGCACCTACTGGGAGCACTGGTTCATCCACTGGGAGTACTGGTTCATCCACTGAGAGCACTGGTTCATCCACTGAGAGCACTGGTTCATCCACTGGGAGCACTGGTTCATCCACTGGGAGCACTGGTTCATCCACTCGGAGCACTGGTTCATCCACTGGGAGCACTGGTTCATCCACTGGGAGCTCTGGTTCATCCACTGGGAGCTCTGGTTCATCCACTAGGAGCTTCGGTGCATCCACTGGGAGCTTCGGTGCATCCATTGTGAGCTTTGATACATCCATTGGGAGCTTTGGTGCATCCATTGGGAGCTTTGGTGCATCCATTGGGAGCTTCGGTTCATCCATTGGGAGCATTGGTGCATCCAATGGGAGTTTTGATACATCCATTGGGAGCTTTGGTGCATCCATTGGGAGCTTTGATACATCCATTGGGAGCTTTGGTGCATCCATTGGGAGCCTTGGTGCTCTGCTTCGACACTTAGGTGCTGTAACTTTAGGATAAACAACTGCAGTTTTGGTCGTGTTCAGATTTCGTCTCTTAGCAATGCCACACATCTGAAATTAAAATAGTTTTAAATTTTCACAAATCTGAAATTAAAACTGTAGTCAATTTCTATATTTGAATTAGATTGCATAAAATTTAAAATTATCTCAACTTTTCTACATCCACAAGGTAAGCTTGTAGCTAACAGTAAAACAATACCTTTACTCTCATATTGATAGCATCATGGTGTTTCACTTCTCTCAATGGCTGTGACCAGACAAGAACTTTCAAAGAATATTGGTCCATTTGTTTTCTTTGAATTTTTTTTTTTTTAACTTGAGGCTCTTGACCTGAAGATTTGATTGTCTTCATATTTCGTTTTTTACCCCTGCCACACATCTGAGATAAACAACTCTAGTTATCACAACTGTAAGAGCTTCAGCGTGTGAATTAGCTAGTTTACATCAAACTCAAAAGTATACTGACTTATCAATCATCTACATCATGTAGCTACAGAGTATTGAAGAAATATATGTTCAATAAATTGGTACCATAATGCAAGATAAAACTTATTGTAAAGTAATAAAATTGATTTTCTCAGATGCAAAATAATCATAATGAAAGTAGGTAGCAATTATAAAATGGGGAAATAATTTATATCTTTAATTGTTTCTATAAATCACCAGATTTAGCATAATATAAAATGTAAAAATGGTTTCATTTTAACCAAAACCGGAAGTTACTATTATATGACTAAGCATTATTGAGAAATCATCAGAGATTATCCCTATCTGAAAAATACATTTTTAAGTAAATAAAATGAGGAAATGAATATTCATATCCTCGATATCTACCACATTAGCAAACACACTTTACCTGGGAATTTTTCTTGTATGATTACACAATACCTCCAGTCTCGGATTATTAGCATCCAGGTTCTTTATGTTAATATTTGTAAAGTCTAGATTTGTCTGCTAAATTTCATGTCTGTATTGGAATGAATATAAAAAGTTAGTGCTCAAACAATGATACTTATCACTATTAGCTAATAATATAATTGCATTTTTAATTTCAGGAGTGGAAGAATGAGAAACATGATGCAGAGATTTGAATAAAATAGATTGTGCTTTCATCATAGACAATCACTACTAGGGCCTAGTTACACAGTGCAAGTAAACGTGCGAGCTGATATTGCGAGTTAACTCATGTATACCCATTTCGTGTTTACTTGTCGTGTGTTTATGCAACACTGGGCATAAATGGGTAACTCGTAAGGCCAGCTCGCATGTTTAATCGCTCAGTGTACCCAGGCACTTAAGAGCTGAGCTACCAAATTAAAATGTTGACTATATCCAACTTGCAGAGTGTGGAACATTCTTCCAAGATTCACTGACACAGATCTAATACGAATATTAGACATTTGAACCTATAGCATAGTGTGTTATGTGAATCTAACAGATTTCAAATTGAGATAATTCTCCTTCAGTGTCTCCACTACAAATTCAGAATCTCCCTTAGCATAATTAATAGGAACATAAGAATTAATTCAAAACCTCACGTGGCAAAATTAATGGAAATATAGGTATAAACTCAAAATGTCATTCGACGAATTTAATCTTAACATAAAAATTAAACAAAATTCAATCTCAAGATAAATGAAAGGCAGCATATTGAGTTATTCAAAATCTTCCTCATAAATGAAATCTTGGACACTGGTATGCCACGAGTCTGCAAAGTGTGGCATATCAATCTCCAAGATTTCATTTATGAGGTCAATTTGTCTTCAAAGATTTTAAAGTCTGTCTCCCAAGTAAAATAGTGTGGCTCACAAACTCACCAATTATCTCTCCAGCTCTCTCCAAATGGAGCTAAATTTCTCTCCAAATTGATCAAATTATCAAAAATTCTTTCCAAATTAACATTATAGCATAGGAGAAAATTAGATATTCCTCACCATTTGGAATTGGAGAGGTCAAAAATCTTCTCACAAACTCGCCATCATATTGGCGAGTTTGGACATACTTTACTACCTGGTCTGTCTCCAAAATGACCAAATTTCTCAAAAAATTACATGTAAACCAGTCTGAAAAGTGTGGCCATGTCCCCAAAGATCTTTGGAGACATTTTATGAAGGAAAATATGTCTGAGCTAGATCTTGCCATCTTCTATTATGGTCATTTTGGAGACAGATTTGAAAATCTTAGGAGACAAATTGCCCTCAGAAATGAAATCTTAGAGACTGATATGCCACACTTTGCAGACTGGCATGATGTAAACATAGGAATTAATTAGGAAATGGTCACCAAGATCTTGTTCAGACCTATTTTCTCTCAAAAAACGTCTCCAAAGATCTTTGGCGGCATGGCCGCGCTTTTCAGACTGGAAAGTGGATTGGAGACAGATTTCAAAATCTTTGGTGACAAATTGGGTGAAATTGCTATGAAAATTGAAATCTTGGAGACTAATGCCACTGCCACACTTTGCAGACTGGTTCCTATCCAGTCTGAAAAGTGTGGCCACGTCGCCAAAGATCTTTGGAGACGTTTTTTGAAGGAAAATATGTCGAGCAAGATCTTGGTGACTATTTCTTAATTAATTCCTATGCTTACATGTTATTATTGGAGACATTTTGAGAAATTTTGTCATTTTGGAGACAGATTTCAAAATTTTTGGAGACAAATTGTCCTCAAAATTGAAATCTTGGAGACTAATAATAAAAGATGGGTGAATTTGTGAAGTTTATCCAGCGACAATTGAGGCCCAGAAATTGATCTCCTGAAGTATTCATCTAATACCCGGCGACAAATTAGTAATTAATTCCTATGTTTACATGTATTTATTGCCAGTTTGCAGAAAATGGGACATTATTAACATTTTCTATGCGAACAATTCTTAATTTCTTCCTATGTTTACATGCCAGTCTGTATTTGGTGCACAGAAACCCACCGACTTCTTCAAAAACTTTAAAAGCTGAAAAAATCCACCAATATATTACCAAAAATTTGGCTAATCCACCAGCATTTTCTCAATTTAGCCACCAAAAATGAATGGTAACATAGGAATAAATAGCAAAAATTCCACTGACTTTGCTGGAATATTTTTCTCAAGGGTGAAAAAATTCCACTGACATGTCAGTGGAATTTCCCATGAAATACAGACTGGTTTAAATGTAATGATGTACTTTGCTGAGAACAATACTAATAGCAAAATTATAGGATTTATTGGAGAACAGTTTACCACTACCAGGGTCCAACCGTCCAGTTCCTGCAATCTGGATTTATTGGAGAGTTTTTAGAAAATTTTGGTCTATTTGGAGAGAAATTTGAAAATCTTTGGAGAGAAATTGCCCTACAAATAAAATATCTGGAGACTAATTGTGCATACTTTGCAGTCTTGCAGACTGGACTAATATGGCATATGCCAGTAATGCCACACTTTGCAGACTCCAGTCTGTATTTGGTGCACAGAAACCCACTGACTTTTTCTAAAAGCTAAAAAAAATCCACCATAATATTTCAATAATTTGGCTGATCCACAAGCATTTTCTAAATTTTCCCACCCAAAATTAATGGTAACATAGGAATAAATAGCAAAAATTCCACCGACTTTGCTAGAATACTATCTTCAAAGGGGGAAAAATTCCACCGACAAGTCGGTGGAATTAACCATGAAATACAGACTGGTGCAGACTCCAGTCTGTATTTGGTGCACTGAAACCCACTGACTTTTTCAAAAAGCTGAAAAAATCCACCATAATATTTCAATAATTTGGCTGATCCCATGTTTCAGAGTATGGCAGAAAAGTCGCCAAAATAGTGAGAAAAAGAAATGGTCTCCAAGATTTCAGAGTCCAGGTCGCCACATTTAAGATATTTAAAACAAGAAAATAGGCTCCAATGTGAAGATTTTTAATTTGTAAGTACCATTATACTTAGTCTGATGCATGTGCATCCTTTTAATCTATTTAATGAGTGATTTACTAGTTATTTAAATGTTTCATAACTCATTTCACCTCTCCAAAGTCGCCAGTGACATATTATTATTGAATTTTTGGCTCTCCAAAGTCTCCAATATATTGGCGACTTTGGCCATACTTTGAAACATAGGGCTGATCCACCAGCATTTTCTCAATTTTCCCACCGAAAATTAATGGTAACATAGGAATAAATAGGCAAAATTCCACCGACTTTGCTAGAATACTATCTTCAAAGGGGGAAAAATTCCACCGAGAAGTTGGTGGAATTTACCATGAAATACAAACTGGTGCAGACTGGGTTCCTATGTTACAATGTTAGTAAATAAGTAATGTTACCATTAACTTGGGCGAGGCCGTGAGGGAGTTTTTGAATTAATTCCTATGTTACTATTAATTTAGCTGAGGAAGTTTTGAATCTGCTGCTGAGAGCCACACATTGTCAGTTTTGTCACTGTGCAGTCTTGCAGACTGCAGAGTGGACATATGAATAACAAAATTTAGCATCTCTTGTGAGGACAGTCCTTAATTTCTTCTTATATCCACATGTATTTTACTGAGAACAGAAGTCAAAATAGAGGATTTCTAGGAGAACACTTAACTATTCCCTAATCCCTGCAGACTTGCAGTCTGGATTAAAAGTTATTTTAATTTAAGCGGTAGCTAGGTAGTTAATAAAAAAATAAGCATGCGGTTACTGACTCTTTACCCTATCATCTAATCTTAACCTTCACTGAAATATTTTTATAGACGAACTAAATTCATATCTTAACTAGTGACGTGGAAACTTGTGTACCTAGCTCCAGTGAAAAACACAGAGAGTTCTAAGTTTTACTTCAAATCTGGCGGTTGTTAGTGAAGCCGGTTAGCCAAAATATCTAATTTGCGGAAAACTTCGAGCATTTTATTTCGGCTATAAATTAATTTAGATCATAAATCAATATATGAGGAAAATCATGGCAATATCGTGTCTGATGATCTTTCCAATGATGCACCAGGTTTAATTTTTTTTGAAGAATCTTCAATAAATGTCTTGATGTAATAGAATATATTAATTAGATTCCACAATATCTTGATTTGAAACTTATTGATATTTGAATAACATTAGGATAGTAGCTAGGTTATATGAATTTCACATGTGCCGATATCATTAAAAAACGAATAGATAGTTTAGTTTGAATTAAAATTGAAGGTTTTAATACTTTTTAAGCATTCTAGATCAATAAAACTATGAGAGTTCGACAGTAGTTAATTGACCCCTCAATATACGTAATAATTCGATGAAATACAATTCCTAATTTACTCACTGTAGAACGATTTACACCCAAATATTTATGATAAATTGATATATGTGTTTGAGGAGACTCATTCTATGATAAAAACCACGTACACCCTTATTTGTAATATATCTTATTATGTGTTATATGATTTGAATCGTGAAATTCCGCTAAATACCAAAGTAAATATGCCAGTGTGTGTCGCAATATCAAAATTAAGGTTGTTGCTTTATTTAAGTATTTCGTGGAATTTCATACCAAAAACTCTTATGATCGATTCAATTTGAATGAAGTAACTTGAATTTTAATTGAGTTATATCATTGGTGATATATACTTTCACATCATTCTCAGCAATTCGATTTCAGTCATTTCAAAATGATGATATCAAGTAATTCAGGATTAAGATTTCATGAAAATTTGTGGGTATCGATCTATTCCATTTGTTTAAATACAGTTACTTGAAAATTTGATATCTTGACATTGGATCTATTTTGGCTGATGTGCTTAAAATGAAGTGAAGTTTTTTTTACCAGTGATAATCTCGTGATAAGATTTTAGTCAATCTATTCTTATTTAATTAATTAAAGAAACTTTCATCATGAAATTCCACCAAATACTTGAGTTAAGCAACAAACTCCATTTTGATATTGCAACACACACTGGCATATTTACTTTAGTATTTCGTGGAATTTCGCGATATAGATTAAATTGAACGGACTAATTGCAAGATATTAAGTAATTTTTTAATACAAAACTAACGTACATGTAATAAGCTTTCGAAAAATTAGAAGAATCTCAATTTTATCTGTCTTATAACCGAAATATCAAGTGATAATCGAATTGTATCACACAGAATTATCTTTGACACGCCAAAACAAATTCCGATGAAATACAATTCCTGAATTATTTGATATTCTGTACATAAGTATGAAGAATAATGATATACTTGAAATTTAAATTGAATGTCAGTTGTGTAAATAGTTTTTGTAAGAATTTTGAAGTGATTCTTCTGATGGAAATTTATTTAAATATATTTTAGTCTCAAAATTCCACAAAATATTCTTGGCAAGATTCTGATATGGAGAAAAATAATCTTAAAGTTAATTAATCCAGTTTAAATATTGCAGAAACCTTTTGGAAAATACTTCATATGAATAGAACTACCATATTAATTATCATTTGCCACAATTGGCCTCCGCATAATTGAATAATTCACTTTTTTCAAGAATCGGTAAATCAGTGAAACAGCTCTCGAGCTGTCTGACACGCTCCTTATGACCCAGGTTGAATTTTTGAAATAAAATGGAAAATGATTTCCGAACATGTTGCAAATGAAATTAATTGATTTCTACAATGTTGCACGGTCAAAATGAAACATTTTCCACCTGTCTACCTGCCTCTTTTTTCGTTTTTCAGTAGCTTATCCACTTGAAGAGATATCCATGATAATGTATTTGGTGGAATAGCGCACATTTCAAACCAATTAAAATTTTCGCATTAATGCTGAGAGGTAAACAAAATATACCATTGATTTGCTTTTTTTCTCTACTTTCGAAAAATATAAGGTGTTGTATCAAAATTTACAATTTTAAGAAAGATATCAACCGTGTTGTTCAATTCCACCAAAATTTGATATTTTGTCATAACTTGTTGTACAAAGCTCACTTTCCGAGTACTATGGGTGTCCGAACATTGTTACGTTTCCTGTAAGTTTTAACTAAAAGACTGTATGTTGCTAGGTACCACGTTACTAAAACAACCAAGTAAATCATACCTATATATAGGGTAACTTCCGAGTTATCGAACGGTTCTAGTTTTACGAACAAGTAAAAAAGGTTAATATGAGTATAGAATAATAATTATAAGATATTTTTACGTGCTCGAAAATGAAACTGTTCGATAACTTGGAACTTACCCTAATAAGTCTGCTATCCAAATTGTACATAACTAATAAATATTAATTTAAATTTAATAACAAATACCTCAATCGAATAATTAAACTAGGTAGTATGAACCATATTATATGTAAAATTACCATTAGGTATAAAATGTACTCAATATATCACGAATTAATCGCCATTCAAATAACAGTCACAATAATACATCTTTTCATCCAGAATTTGATTTTATATATTTCAATAATATTTTTTTAACAACGACCAAAGTTGTGAAATTGCATGATTATTTTAGATTCTAGAATAATCATATCCAATAATAATAATATGTTAGTTTAACATTAGAATATAATTTGGTTATAACAATACAGAGATTTATCAGTTGACAGTGGTATAGCTTTTCTTTGCAGTTCTAGGCTCAATAATTTGGTAAACATTACGGTAGGTAACTAAATACTACTGATAAAGGGTGTGAACGTATAATAATACTATATAGTAAATGGGGATATACAGATTTGTGGAAAATTATTTGGCGGTAAATGATTACAGAGAGAAAAAATATTGTTTTTAACTGTGTACTTCTATTTCTTTATAACTGTTATTTTATTTACAAATTTATACTATACATTCATGTTAACATCTAATGTAATTCATTGTATTAGTTTCTGGTCATTCAAAGCTTGAATGTTTGTGAATAGGTTTGTTCTCATACAGTCACTTGGGGTGGACTTGCGTTTAGTAAACCACTGTCTATCTGACTCTATCATATTTAAGATTTTAAACACTGACTGACTATCAAAATAAAATGTATATTTTATGACTTAGTTTACTTGTGATTATGAGGAAATTAATGATCTGTTTAATTTCGAATTATACCGATAGCGCTTTAAATTATGTAACATTATTATACATAATGAAGTTCAAATTTGAATGTAGTTGAGTAGTTAATTACTCGACAGTTATATATCTCTGTGTTATTATTCGTTTTTATTTTTCAATTAAAATAAAAAATATGATTAAATAGGTTTACTCAATTAATAACTAATCTAAATATTAAAATAATTTTTAATTTCTTTCGTTTTTTAAATTTAATATCACTCATTCATATTACTTTAGTTCTATATATATTTATTATTTAATTATTCCCTCATTGTATTTCATCATTTAATGTAGTTTGTTGTATCTGTAGTTTGTTGTACGGCACACTTCATGATTGTTTAATGACTTGGCAAGGGGGTTTGCCCCGATATTTATGTTAAATAAAGTGTCGGACTATTGGGGCGTCGGACTAGTGAATAGTAACCCCTAGCAACATTAGTTTGTTAATTACTAAATAGGTACATAGATACTATAGTCAGGTACTAGTAAACCAGGGATCTACGACACTAATTGGGTTATAATTGACTACCAAGAAATATTAGTTGGTTAATTAGGCTTCAGTTAATTACTAAAGAAGATTGAACAAAACTGGTATCGTAATATTACTAAGATATCGAACATCCTAACAAACGTTTGGAATTAACCTCATTTGTTTTCTCTTCCTTTTTATTGTAAAAATATCGTCTTTAAAGGGAGTGTCTCACTATTTTAACTTTTACCCCCCCCCCCCCCCACAAAAAAAACGCAAAATTTAAACTTTATTAAAATACCTATTTCTCTCTCATTATTCGACCATGGTTTTCGTTTATATTTTGTTCAGGTTTTTTTACTCTACAATTGCATAATCCGTTTCATCAAACTAACATTCACAAAAATAATGATGATGAAATTTAAAAAAAAGAAAAAACATTTTTTTAAATGTGGTTACATTTTCCAATAGACTTTCTTGCACGTTGTGGAATAACATTTCATCTGACCGTAATTTCACGGGAACTAAGAAGGGGGTAATCATAAATTAATAATTTTCTTATATTTATAACCATTTTAAGAGAAAGCAAGAGTATATATGTTTCAATTTGTTTTCCAAATCTATATTCTTTAATTTGCTGAATTTTAAATTCAAATATTCCTTGTTGGTATTATTTGTATTTGTAGTTAAGATACTAATTTTAACGTCCCCATATCATTCAAGGACGTGAACTAGGAAAGAGGTATTTGTATGTATTTATGTTAATAAATTTTATGTAATTCATTTTAATGTAAATAAACTTTACGTATAATGCATGAAAGATATAGATAGACAAATTGGAGGATTTTGAAGATTATTATGGTGGGCAATGATAGATTATTTTGTTTGGCCATGATAGATTATTATGGTTGGCAATCAAACATTTTTAGGATGTGCAATGAATGGAAGGTTATGGTGGGCAATGGAAGATTATGTGGGCAATGGAAGATTATGGTTGGCTATGAAAGATTATAGTTGGCAATGTAAGATTATGGTGGGCAATGAAAGATTATGAGGAAAAAAAAAGATTATGGAGGGCAAAGAAAGATTATGGTGAGCAATAAAAGATCATGGTGGCAATGAAAGATTATGGAGGGCAAAGAAAGATTATAGTGGACAATGAAAGATTATGGTGGGTAATGAAGGATTATAGTGGGCAATGAAGGATTATGGTGAGAAATGAAGGATTATGGTGGGCAATGAAGGACTATGCTTAGAAATGAAGGATTATGCTTAGAAATGAATGATTATGAAGGGCAAAGAAAGATTATGGTGGGCAATGAAAGATTATGAAGGGCAAAGAAAGATTATGGTGGGCAATGAAAGATTATGAAGGGCAAAGAAAGATTATGGTGGGCAATGAAAGATTATGAAGGGCAAAGAAAGATTATGGTGGGCAATGAAATATTATGGTGGCAATGAAAGATCATGGTGGGTAATGAAAGATTATGATAGGAAATAAAATATTATTGTGGGCAATGAAGGATTATGGTGGGCAATGAAGGATTATGGTGGCCATTGAAGAACTATGGTGGGCAATGAATGATTATGGTGGGCAATGAAAGATAATGGTGGGCAATGGAAGATTATGGTGAGCAACGGAAGATTATGGTGGGTAATGAAGGATTATGGTGGGCAATGAAGGATTATGGTGGCCAATGAAGAACTATGGTGGGCAATGAATGATTATGGTGGGCAATGAAAGGTAATGGTGGATAATGAAGGATTGTAGTGGGTAATGAAGGATTATAGTGGACAAAGAAAGATTATGGTGGGCAATGAAAGATTATGATGGATAATGAAGGATTGTAGTGGGTAATGAAGGATTATAGTGGACAAAGAAAGATTATGGTGGGCAATGAAATATTATGGTTGGCAATGAAAGATCATGGTGGGTAATGAAAGATTATTGTGGGCATTGAAGGATTATGGTGGCCAATGAAGAACTATGGTGGGCAATGAATGATTATGGTGGGCAATGAAAGGTAATGGTGGATAATGAAGGATTGTAGTGGGTAATGAAGGATTATAGTGGACAAAGAAAGATTATGGTGGGCAATGAAAGATTATGATGGATAATGAAGGATTGTAGTGGGTAATGAAGGATTATAGTGGACAAAGAAAGATTATGGTGGGCAATGAAATATTATGGTTGGCAATGAAAGATCATGGTGGGTAATGAAAGATTATTGTGGGCATTGAATGATTATGGTGGGCAATGAAGGATTATTATGGGCAATGAATGATTATGGTTAGCAATGGAAGATTATGATGAGCAATGAAAAATTATTGTGAGCGATGAAAGATTATGGTGGGTAATGAAGGATTATAGTGGACAATGAAGGATTATGGTGGGCAATGAAGGATTATGGTAGGCAATGAGAGATTATAGTGGACAATAAAGGATTATGGTGGGCAATGAGAGATTAAGGTGGCCAATCATAATCTCTCATAAATTATACAATTATATTTTTTATATATTAAATGTTAAAAGCGTTACTTTTTTCTTGTAAGACACAAAATGTGAGGTATCGGAATGATAAAATATTCGATAATTTCTCTTACATCAAATTTTATTTCACTTGCATCAAAAATTATTTCACTTGGATCAAATAATATTTCACTTGCATCAAATATTATTTCACTTGCATCAAATATTATTTCACTTGCATCAAAAATTATTTCACTAGGATCAAATATTATTTCACTAGGATCAAATATTATTTCACTTGCATCAAATATTATTTCACTTGCATCAAATATTATTTCACTTTCATCAAAATTAAATATTATCTCACTTGGATCAAATATTATTTCACTCGCATCAAATATTACTTCACTTGCATCAAATAATATTTCACTTGCATCAAATATTATTTCATTTGGATCAAGTATTATTTCACATGGATCAAATTCAATTGCATAAAGATCAAATTCAATTTCACATTAAGCAAATTCAAATTCACTTGGATAAAATTGATATTATCTTGGATCAAATATTATTTCATTTGGATCAACTAGACCTGTAAAATGCATAATTGGGTACGTTATTTCCCGACTTTACCTTTCACCGTATCGACAATACTGTTTAGAAGCACACTTGTGTATAAACTCACCCAAGTGTGCCTCTCACTGCACACACCATTTGGTGTTGAGGAACAGTTAGGTAACTCCACACTCGAGTTTACCACTCACTAAATAGGCGAAATGAGTGTATAACCTACCAGGAGTTACCCAACTTTACCGTTCAGTAAATATAAGATTAGACATGCGAGGTAAAGTATGGTTAGTTCTGACAGGATCGTAGTTACCCAACTTTACTTCTCAACCCTCCACTTATATGTTTGCAAGTATATTAAAACAATGTTGATATCGCAGGTAATCTCCAAATCCAACAGGTAAAATTCCTAGTGAAATCCCAATGTAAAAACAAACAAGAAGTAATAATAAGAGATGATCTTGGTGGCCACCTAATTTCCATGTTGCCATTTGAACCTCTGTCAATACACCTTTTTGGAAACTTTCCATCGTGCGTGAAGAATTTTTTCTGCATTAGGTTAATTCGAAAAATCAGTACTGAAAATGAAATAAAGTATATCAAACAATTATAACCATTCACATCTGTATCATTGAAAACAGACATGAAAATTCCATTATATTGAATACTGATAACACGTTACACACCGTTATCAGAGGTGAATGAAATTGCTTCTCCACTGAGTAAATAAGTAACGACAATTATTGAGAGTATTTACTGCATCGTGGATTTGGGCATATTCTTTATCAGAAAACTTTAAGTGCTAAATGAAAATGTGTGAGTGCACACATGATAAACTGCCGAACAGTTTATCAGGAAATACTGTTTTTGATTCATAGTTCACTGTTTTATGTTCATGGATAATTTTGAGTTGATCTGGTTTGAGTAAGGTTTCTTCACAGTTCATTAAATTCATCCTTGAATAATAATATAAAGTTATTATTAGACCTTCGAAAATGAGTTTTGTTATTTTTATTGAAATTTACGATGTGTTATGAATCCAAAACTGTTACTTATTGGAAGGTGGAGTTACTTTTCTATCAAATATTTGTGTTAAATGTTTCTATATAATCACGATGCATTAAGGCTTTGTACAAAATAACACCTTTATCATAACTTGTTACTTACATTGACTGTTTACATAATAGTATAGTAACAGTGAAAAAGCCTCACAATTTCCTCAGAATCATTCACAATTGTATCTTCATAAATCTCTCTCCTTAATAAACATCTCTCCAACCCTCTCTCAGTTAGTCTCACATCCTAATCTCATTTACACAATAACTGCTCACTGCAGTATAGAATTATTACTCTTCATCATCTCGATGCACCAAAATCTGCTTTGCATAGTAAATAACTGCAGAAATGCAGGAAAAAGGAAGCTATTATCATGTGAATTTATTGAATGTTAATGATTCACTCCAAGCTTTGTTGCCATGGTGGAGTAGTTAACTTATTGAGATGGTTAAGAGGGATTTGTGTATGAACTAAACCAAGGTAACATTGAAATATCCCAGGAATATTCCCTGGATATTTAAATGTTCCCTCATTATCCGCTATCATGAAATGATATCGAGGGAATATCTCTGGAACCGAGAAAAAATTAGCTGTTCCCCTTACGATTTCAAGGGAATATCCCAGGAATTTATGAAAATTAGCTGTTCCCCTTATGAATTCGAGGAAATATCCCAGGAACTTATGAAAATTAGCTGTTTCCCTTACGATTTCGAGGGAATATCCCAGGAATTTATGGAGATTAGCGTATTCCAATACGATTTCGAGTGAATATCCCAGGAGTTTATGGAGATTAGCGTATCCCATGGGATACGGTAATCTTCATAAATTCCTGGGATATTCCCTCGAAATCGTAGGGGAAACAGCTAATTTTCATAAATTCCTGGGATATCCCCTCGAAATCGTAAGGCGAACAGCTAATTTTCACAAATTCCAGGGATATTTCCTTGAAATCGTAAAGGAAGCAACTATTTTTTTCTCTGTTCCAGAGTTATTCCCTCGAAATCGTCATTTCGATTTCGAGTGAATATCCCAGGAGTTTTATTTTTTTTATTATTTATTTATTTGAGCTTACAAAATATATACAGAGTAAAATGAAAAAATACACAATTCAAACAAAAACACAAATTAATTGCAGCTAAGGTTCCGTGAAAGTTAAAACTTGTGAAACCTAATTAAAAATCTACAAACAATAATAAACTAAGAACTATATTTACTAAAACAATATTCTTTAAAAAGCTTCTTAAATTTAAAATCTGACATTGGTTCTGTTAAAATAGAAGGAAGTTTATTGTACAGTTCTATGGATCTAAAATTAGTAAAATTCCGCTCCAATTCTATTCGAATTGGAGGAAGATAAAACCTATTTGTTCTAGTATTGTGAAAATTAGCTGTTTCCCTTACGATTTCAAAAGAATATCACAGGAATTTGTGAAAATTAGCTGCTCCTCTTACGATTACGACGGAATATCCCTGGAATTTATGAAAATTAGTTGTTTCCCTCACGATTTCGAGAGAATATCCCAGGAATTTGTATAAATTAGGTAATCCCCTTACGATTTCGAGGGAATATCCCAGGAATTTATGGAAAATAGCTTATCCCATTACGATTTCGAGGGAATATCTCTGGAACCGAGAAAAAATTAGCTGTTCCCCTTACGATTCCAATGGAATATCCCAGGAATTCGTGAAAATTAGCTGTTCCCCTTACGATTTCGAAGGAGTATCCCAGGAATTTATGAAAATTAGCTGTTTCTCTTACGATTTCGAGGGAATATCCCAGGAATTTGTACAAATAAAGTAATCCCCTTACGATTTCAGGGGAATATCCCTGGAATTTGTGAAAATTAGCTGTTCCCCTTACGATTTCGAAAGAATATCCCAGAAATTTATGAAAATGACAGATTCCATTACGATTTCGAAGGAATATTCCAAGATAGATAGATAATAAGCTGATCTTCTTACAATTCCGAAAGAATATTCGAGGAACTAATAGAAAATTTATTTATCCTATCACGATATCGAAGGACTATTCCAAGAATTAATGAAATTTAGATGATCTCCTCGTACGATTTTGAGGGATTATTCCAAGAATTCATAAAATTAGCTTATCCGTACACGATTTCAAGAGAATATTCCATGAATTTAGTAGTAATCATCTGACTCTCATAAATTTACAAGGAATGTCCTCCAATATTATTGGTTCACAGCTTCATGATAAAACAGAAAAAAATAAAGTATTTCAATAAAATAACTACATCCATCAATAGAAATTATCCATTTATTAATGATATAATATATCAACTGCTTCTGTTGATTCTATTAGTAAGTTATGCCATACGTGTATTGCTATATGTTTGAAATTATGTCATGATTCAGACTTTGTATGTAAGTGTAACACAAGCCTACAATTATTAAATGTATTATAATCATGTATATAATAATATTGTAGATACAATATTTTCATTTACAATATAATGAGATACTAAATAAATTATGTTTAATCCAAATGAGTTTGACGTGTGTCTTTCAAGCACATCCTTTTTAGTTAAATCTTTCATGTCATTCCTTCAAATCTATCGTCCTTTCTTGACTTTGTTCACACATGAACACCGAATATATTTTGGTTTTTAAAAGTTAAAAAAATTTCGTATCGGCGTAAATCAGGTAAATTGGCAAATTAATATTAATATGGTAACGTGCGGCAAAGTAGAAATACAGTTTGGTAGACTAAAGTCAATGTTTTCAATGAGAAAAAACACATGCGCAAGAAGTGATTGGTTCACATTCCATCCAATCACAGTTCTGTTCTCTCAGTTGCCACTGTCTTATATACCTATATATTTATTCCTCTTTATATTTTCAATATTTTTACTTGAAACTTGGCACACATTAGCTTAGTATACAAACTAAAAACTCGGAAAAAAATACAGTACAATAATTTTATTAGTAAGCTATGTGTTTCTTGAATACATGGTCGAATATTCCGATACATTCTGATAGTCAAAATTGTTAACGTTAAAAATATAATTCTAAAATTATTCTAATAAACAATAGGTGCCAGTGAAAAGTCCTATTGGTGTGTTCCTCATAAAATATAAATTGCAGAAATATAGAATCTTCAATGATTGTAAGCATTAATTCTGTATTCCATCAAATAAAAGAGATAAAATTATATGTAGTTATGAAACAAATTTATAGTAGGCCAGCGATGATCAAAAGAAGATCTCATTTAATCATGAGGTCTTGTCTATACAAATTACCAATGTATAGATAAGACAATATAAAGTGTACGTGTACACGGTATTGGTAATACATAATATTTAACTTACATCATGCATCCAGGAGTAGAGATTACGATGAGCTTCTTTTTTAATCTTCTATGACCAAACCATTATTTTATGTCATTTAAATGAATTGTTGTCCCCTTATTTGAGGATATGAAAAAATTCTTCTAAATATTCTCCATATTCAATTTTATATGTCAATTGTTGTCCCACTATTCGGAGTATATTGAGCAGACTTCAATAGTGCAAAAGTCGCTGCCAATTGAAAGAAAACGTGTTTTTCTTGATTTATTACCTCAATAAAATCAAGTTGAAATTATTGAGAATATGGTTATCAATTTTAATTGTATAATGTATATTCGCATGAAATTATATTAGAAAAGTAGTGCACTAGACGATGAACATCAGCGTTACTTTCTCGAAATGTCATATCTAATTTTGTTTTGAATAGTACAAGGGATCTTTCAATAATTTATGAGTATTTCTTATTCACATCTGATTTATATTGGACAATAGATCCCTAATTCACAAATGCTTGATAGAGTTTCAACTAGCTTTTTCTTTCAATATATTTCAGATTTACTCAGGTGAACATTTCAAAGTTTATGTCTGTATAGCTAACGAGCAACTCATTGCAATTATATTGTTGTATAGAAAAAACTGCCTGACAGAGTAATTCATATTTGTGTTCTCCAATTAAATTTTGTGTCTCAGGAGATGATTAGAAGGCTATATATTAGGTAAAAAACATATATTTTCAGCTACATATCTTACCATTTAATTCACTGAAGCTACTTTTCAATCTAATCTTCCTAATATATACAGAAAAAAAATTTGTTTATATTCCTAAGAGAATGGTAGCAAACTTATATCTTAGAATTAAATTAGTTCTTTGATTAAAACTATACACATGTACATTTATTGAAAAGGCCAGCCAATGAGAAATTATAGATATAGATAGACAGTTTCAAAAATAGTGGTTTGGAATAAAAACTTTTATATTAAAAATCAAAAATATTTGACAAACTAATCAAATAGCATAAGCTGTTCCTTGTGTAATGATTGTTTCTCTGGAAACGTTTATCCAAGAATGAAACAACGTTCATAACATTAGTAAAATTTTGCCCTAAGAAGAAAAATTATTTCTTAAAACAATCTCTTGATAAATCTCGTGTTCAAAATTCAAATTTCAATGGAGTTATAGGAGCACATTCACATTAGAAAAAGAAACCAATTAGTTCAATGCTGCCAGTAGGAGAAATATAATCAACAGTAATCGGCTTTGTATCGGCGATTATAACCGATGAAAAAATGATCATCTATCTACGAAAATAACCGATATGAGTGAAATTCACTCGGAATTTATCATATTTTCATAATTATTTTGATTTATCGACATTCGTTGTACATTATCCACCAAAATTTTCGAAAAATTATTATTATTTGAAATTATTCTGTTTCACGATAAATATAAGATAGTTATCGATACTAATCGACGATCTGCCAATTCTATATTACACAAATGAGTGAAGATCTTGATAGAGGATTGCATTTAAATTTGAATTAAAGACATTAGACTACATTGATATAAGCAAGCAAGATATAAGCAGTAATAAAATGTAATACGTATTCTACAATATTGCAAACTCGATGATTTAATATAACTTGATGAGTTAATGTAACATATTACCTGTTCCCCTTATTAATAGACTATAAGACTAATTCTTTGCTCAATCCGGAAAAATAACATTCTTTGATTTCTCTCAAAAATTACATGTTCATAAAAAAAATTATTCATCAAGTAGAAATTCCACAGGTCCTACTACTAATAATATTTTGACTATTATATTAATTCGTATCCATGATAGCTGTAGTCATCATGGATACGAATTTTGATAATAGTTAGAAAATAATTACTGATTTTTTCCTACTTGATCGATACGTGGAACTGTCAGATAACTCAAAATATACTCTTAATTAATACACTATTCCGATCCTGACGAAATACTTTCGTTTTTCGGATGAAAAATTTGAATATCTTGTGTTCTTCCCAACTCCATACATTTTTAAGGATCCTAAATTTTTCTTGCATCATGTTAGACGGTATCCGGTGGTTTTTTCAGGAAACAAATTTTCAAAAACGGATTCGACGAAAGCCAAATTTGACGAAAGTCAAATTTACCGAAAGACTCATACCGAAAGACAAAGACAGAATGTAAAATTCCACAAAAGTTATAGAAAAGAAACGAAAGAACGAAATCATAACCCTTAGTTACACTATATGATCATTTAATTATTATTCTATCTCTTCGTTAATCATTGTGTTAATCTTTGAACCACTAAATGGTTCTTTGTCTTTTCTTATTTTCAGCTTCATTCAGTCAGAATCAGTCAGTCAGGAGAGCATGTTGCATTTCTTTCATTTGAGCGTTTGGTTGTTTTTAGATTGTGTGTTTCTAGCTTGTTTATTCATTTTTGTGAATATTCCACGTTCACTGCATATTTTTTATTCAGTTGTTAATAGTATACCATACAGAAGGTGTTTTGTGGCTGACATTATTAATATTTATTCCATTTATTGCGTTTAAGATATAAAATTGTTAGTAATAAATAATATAACAATTAGATATGTTTATATCATCTCAATATACATCTGTCTTCAACGATTGTGTCACTTGCATGAATAAATTTGTTTCAGGTAAAAAGATTGATTTTTTATCAACCCTTGTTTTTTAGTAATGCCATATACATATTAATATTCAATATATACAGTTAGATAAATGAATTTAGCAAAATGATACCGAATTAGCGGAATGCAAATTTATATAGCAATAGTAATGTCAAACTCATAATATATATTTTTTTTATGCATAAGATATAATATTGAGAACTACTAAGTCCAACAGAATGTTATTTTTATATACATTAAATTTTATTTTCGACAAATTCGTCTTTTTGGAAAATTTGTCCTTTGGCAAATCCGTATTTCGGCAATATGTTTTCGGCAAATTGGGATTCGGAAAAAAAAACGTAATCCGAAAATCAGTTTCGGCAAATTAGTTTTCGGCCAATTTGGTTTCGGCCAATTCGTTTCCGGAAAATTAGCCTAGACCCATATCAGACATTTGTGAAATGACTAAGAAACATATAATATGAAAATATACTTATTACTCTGAACAAGTAAATATGCTTTGTATTTATATAACAAAAAAATGTATTAGTAATATGTTATTTAATCTATAATAAGAATAATATATTGTAATCCACAATATACTGGATGTATAAATTTATATTAAGAAACTTTCACCCTTAATCTCCAAGTTCCCCGTTTAAATTTTTAGTGAGAAAGTTTATCCAGTTTTAAAATTAGGTTAATGGCTCCAATGGGGGTCTCAATACTTAAGTCTCAGATTCTATTACCGTAGTTAATATTTGAAGAGATTGGGGGGAAACTAGATCGGATCAAGTTCACTTGCAACTTACTTCAAATTTATACTTATGCTCAATTCCTTATGGAAAAAAATGTCAATAAAAAAGTGAATTAAAATTCAATTTGAATGTTTGAACTGGATTAATTATATACATATTCATTATTCAAGAATATAGAAGAATTATGAGGCTTTAGGTTTTCGTTATTCTTCATATAATTTCCATATGTTTGAGGTATGCACAAAAAGAGAGTCACTGTTATGATGCATTATTAGAGAGAAAAAAACGGTCAGGATGTAAGTACTATCAGAAAAAAGAAACATTGTAAAAGTGTATTATCAGGGAATATAATCAATGTAATGATACACTATCAAAAATGGTATTTTATGATATGAAATTTTTTTAGATTGTGAGTTACTAGAGTGTTTATTTATTCTTTTGTGAACATTTCATGTTTCCATGAATTTCATTTTTTTAATGCAGTGATGATATATATTCATTTAGTTTCTCCTTATATTCAGAGATGCACCGACACCAAACTGTTAGCTGATTTTAACTTACTTTTACTGTCAAATTTGAAAAGATTATATTTATCTAGATTTTTACGATCTTCATGAGACAGGATTATACACCCAGGTTTTTATATTTAGATTGCTTGATTACTTATATGATATAGGGGAAAACTTAAAATAGGGTACTCGATCATATTGAAATCACTAATGAATAGAGCATGTTTACTCATGATGACAAATGGCATATTAGTAAAACATAAAATAAATGTATTACAAATTGGATTGGGATAAAAATACACTAGAAAATGGCGCTGTGTAAACTAAAATTATATGACTGAAGTTATAAAAACTTAGCCCTAACACTCATTTTTACCATGTTTCGAATTTTTTAAACGTTACTTTCAGTTTTAGAGGATGGCACTAGGTTTATTTTCTTCAACTACGAGGTATTAGACTTTCGAGATAGGTAGACTCGTAGGCTTCATTTAGAATAACATTTTCATTTTCCACTTCAATCCGTGATAGCAGTCACCGGTAGTTATTATGACTTTTTTCATCACATTCCTTGATAAGTTACTGTATTCACGGAGTAGTTGTCAAAGTTGGTAGGTTTCTTTATTCATGAAGCCACTTTCCTTTCTGAGTGTTTCCTCCAGTTCCTTGTTTCTAATTTATTTGGCGTCATCGATATACAGTCAACCATATGGTTGAAGCAGACGTTAAATCCCTATTCAAATTAAGTTACATTTGATACTTGTTCCTATTCAAATCGGGGAAAAAGTCTACGGATGTCGTGTCGTAGACTTTATCCACGATTTGAATAAGAACAAGTCCGCGGTCTGGATCACGACCCTTAAATAATTTGCTATGTTGTGGCTGGCATTATTGATATATATTTCGTTTATGGCGTATAAAATACTGAATGGCATTACTAATAATTATGTTAATATCTTACCAATATACCTCTGTCCTTAAAGATTTTATCATTTGCATGAATAAATAAATTCATTTCAGTTAAAAATATTGATTTCTATCAGCCCTTTTTCAGTAATGCCATAAACGTACGTAATAATATTTATTACATTCAGTTTGAATTTAATATAGCATATTTTAATTTATATAGCACATAGCAAATTTATATAGCATATAGCAATTTATATAGCATATTGCAAATTTATATAGCATTATATTGTGGTGTCAAATTCTTATAAGAAATGTATGTGTTTTATGCATAAAATAAAATAATAAAAACTACAAAGTCCAACAAAATGTTTTTTTTAAATACATTACATTTATTATTTGTAAAATCCGTTTTCTAAAATTTGGGATTCAGAAAACACGTATTCGGAGAATCAAGTTCGGCGAATTAGTTTTCGGAAAATCAGCCTAGACCCATCAAAATTAAAGAGTCAATGTAGTCAATACTAATCATGTACTTCAGAGAAAAAAAGTTGATGAATGATGTTTACATCATAGATCTAATTTCGCATTAATTAGAATTGTTACAAATTCGTCGTAGTGTTCCCATAACAAATTTTAAGATTCATACTGAGAATACAATTAAGGTGTCCTTCCTTCTAGAATTTGTAAGCTGTGAGAAATAATTAATTTCTTACATCAGCTGCATTATTTTAATATGTTGAAGATATAAGAAATTAGTTTCAAACAATATCGACTTCAAATAAAGATATAAATCCCTCTTTTATTTACATTGAGATTTGATTTGTTATTCAGTTCTTTTGAGTCACTACAAGCTAATAAATCTCAAATTATTCAAGCTTCCCTTAATCTTTTGCAAACGTGAAATATATTTTTCATACGTGCATGGCTTAAATTTCGGGACACGGGGAATATTTTCTGGCACGTGTCACAGCACACGAGACTGAATGAATCACGAGTGGACTTGGATTTAAGAAAAAAATATGTAGGGATATGATGGGTGATATTAGAAATAATCCCTTCTTAAAATTTATAATGAATGAAATAAAATCGTAGGAAATAAATCAAATACTATGAAAAAATAAAGTTCTAAGGCCTAAGCGAAATTAGAATTTTTGAAATAAGGATTCATTGATATTTTGTTATACTTCTAGAAAATAAATGAAAAATAATTTTTTATATCTAATCACTAATGTTTGTTATAGGACTTATGTCCATATGAAGCAACAATTTTTTTGTTCTTTTGTTTCGATTGTCCTCTTGCCTCATCACTTTTCATCCATAAGATAGATATGAGAAAAATTCATTTCTTATATTCATTCATCGATTCAAAGCCAATTGCAAACTTCCCTTTCACCGAGTTTCAATGATCATAAAGTTTTTTAAAGAAGAGGTGAAGAAACAGAACTGCAGATTGATTTCTGTTCGGTACAAACTCTCGAATGGTCAGTTAGTAATGTAGAAATAAGTTTGATTTGCCTGAGATAATCCATTTTGAAATCGGTCGGGGGGACTACTATTAAATTCCGAAATATGAAATATGTATTATATCTTATTATTTACAATTTTATATTCCATCAATTTATTTTAATATGGAATGTATTTTGACTGCATTAATAAGAAAATTAAAAAAAAAATAGTCTCACAATTTTCCACCATTCCGTAACATCATAATTCTCAGAGTGAAGTAGACCTTTTAAAAAATGAAGATAATATATTGAGAATTCAAATTAATTACATAAAAATTTATTACGTGGAGATAGATTTTTCTCCAATATAATGATGTTGTTGACTGAATATCTCATGAATTTTTAGATACGAGATTTTGTCTCATAATTTTAATTTTGATGACAAAAAATATTTCCTCACTCTTCACACTCCATAACGTACAAAAAAAGGTTAGCGTCGCAAAACAGATCAAATTATCAGCCTTACTCTTCAAACTAACTAGATGATAAGCCCATAAAAGTTCGACATTCAGATGTCAAGTTTGTTCTTCTCAAACATAATTTGAATACGGGTCTTGTTATCAAAACTTTGGTAGTCTGAAATTTGATGTGAAATCAAAATGAGAGTACGGGCTTCGACGAACAATTTTTGTGAGCAACAATAATACAATTTGTGGTCATATATTTATTTACTCTTTCAGTTATTTTGTAGGAACTAGAAATTTACTGAAGAACTGGAGGTCCTGCACTTTTGGTATATATTCATTTGTATTTTTATATTTAAATTTTTATATTTATGGGCTACCACCCAGGAAGAAAATTATAGGGGGGACATGAGGATTTTGGGAGATTAAAGGAGCATTTCTACCATAATCATAGAAGAGAATTGGGGGTGCTTATGTCCAAGTTTTCTACCATGTTCACTCCTATAACTAAAAGGGGGAATCTCCTATACTATCAGATGATTTCACCCATAATCATGGAAGATTTTGGGAGATTAAAGGAGTATTTCTACCATAATCATAGAAGGGAATTGGGGGTGCTTCACTCTTATAATTGAAGGGGGGTATGTCCCATAATATCTGATTATCTCACCTATAATTAAAGAAGATCATAGTATATTATACAACATATGGAGTTTTCAGATAATTTGCATCCTATAATCTACCATATATCAAAGGGTTTACCTCCGAAGATCTCCGTTATTATCCGAAGAAACTAACGGATATAGTTTCCAACATAATATCTGATTATCTCACCTATAATTAAAGAAGATCATAGTATATTATACATATGGAATTTTCAGATAATTTGCATCCTATAATCTACCATATATCAAAGGGTTTACCTCCGAAGATCTCCGTTATTATCCGAAGAAACTAATGGATATAGCTTCCAACATAATATCTGATTATCTCACCTATAATTAAAGAAGATCATAGTATATTATACATATGGAATTTTCAGATAATTTGCATCCTATAATCTACCATATATCAAAGGGTTTACCCCTGAAGATCTCCGTTATTATCCGAAGAAACTAACGGATATAGTTTCCAACATAATATCTGATAACTTCACCCATGATTATAGGAGTTGATTTGAAGGAAGTTTTGATATAATTTCCTACCTATAATCTATCATATATCAAAGGATTCACCTCTGAAGGTCATCGTAATAATCCGATGAAAGACCATTACCACAGATGACAATTTCTTGGTCAAACCAACATCTATTATTTGTTATGAACGGTTTTTACTTGTTATGACATTTGAGAAAATAAAAATTCAATTATCATTTACGATAAAAACAAAATTCATGATCATCTGGAACAAACTGTTTCAAATAACCACGTCATTTACTAACAGCTAAACAAAACTATTTTAAAGCCTTATCAACATATTTAAATATTAGAGCCCAGCATTATTAAATGAAGTACAAAGGAGAGTGAAATATTGGTTTATCTTAACTCATTCTTTAATAAGAAAATACATAGAACTTCTACGAATACACAATCAATACTAAAAAGATATTGGATTGAATTGAGGGTGGAGGGGATTGAACCGAGGAAGGGAGGGAGAGGAGTGATTGAATTGAGGGTAGAATGGATTAAACAGAGGGTGGAGGGAGTTGAACCGAGGGTGGAGGGAGTTGAACTGAGGGTTGAGGGAGTTGAACTGAGGGTTGAGGGAGTTGAACTGAGGGTGGAGGGGATTGAACCGATGGTGATGGAGATGGAACAGAGGATGGAACTTTAGGTTTTCGTCTCCTACCTCCTTCCCAGTCCCTCGCGCCTTCTAGAATATCTCTGGCACAGGAGAGCACCTCTGCTCTCGAGCAATCCTGTTTCTTCAGTATTGAATCTGTGAAAATAAGAAAGATAAACTTTCTTTAATAAATACGGGGATTGGAAGAATTTTATGGTGATATTCAACGAGCTGCGAAAAAAATTGTTATCCACTATTTAACCCTCATTACTGAAGGCAAATTCAATTAATCTTTGTGTGAAGGATAGTTCTGTGTAATACAATATAAATCTTGTCAAGAATTGTAAATGAATGAAAATCACTCTTCAGGATAGAGCCTCTGTTATGCTCCAAGATTTAGCTAAAATTTTCAATTAGTTTGATACGATGCGTCTATGTATAAAATAGTACCAACTATTGGAGTCGCTATAGGATGATCCTTGAAGCTATTCTTGGACTTGACTCTCTTCTCCCCAAGACCAGTGAGCGAAAAACTCATAGCCAAAGATGGCGAGAACAACCTCTTCATAATCATCCTTGTTGTCTCCATTGTGTGTGCCCCAGAGATCTTATCCAATGTAGATTTCTGTTGATAAAATAAATTGATAAAGAAGAATCACAATTACTACACAAAAAAAAAAGAATTATTGTTATTTAACTTCTCTATCGATTGGTATCCATGATATTTTCACTTCCAGCTTTTCTAATCAAAGAAATTAAGTAGTGATTATTAATTTTAATACATCTGATTAAAATCAGTGTATAACTAAACGAATAAAAAATATGTTTAAAAAGTAGACATTATTTTTGAAGTAGTAAAAATTTATAATGCATGGGATTGATATAAAATTGTAGTCTAAAATAAAATTGTTTGATAAAAAATAGTTTCCATTTCATAAAAAAATGGTAACGAATCGTACTGGTAACGAATCGTCCTGGTAACAAAACGTCCTAGTAACGAAACGTCCGGGTACGAAACGTCCGGGTACGAAACGTCCGAATACGAAACGTTCAGGAACGAAACGTCCGGTCACCCTGGTGAATATGTCTACACTTTGAAACATAATATTTATATAGCTAGCATAATAGGGTCACGCAGGTAAATTGCGGCACTTCAATTTTTAATTGCGGCCCTCTCATGAGATTCTTTTAAATTACATTAAAATGTTGCATAACTATCAAAATAAGCGCAATGCAGGCTATAATTTATTAAGTTAAGTTTTTAACGAGTGTTTTGAAGCTATGATGTTCCTGTTGTTAGAGGCCGCAGTTGGTTAGGGTGCCGCAATTTACCTACTTCACCCTAGTGATAATACTGATACCTAGTTACTGACTTACTTACTGTTCTTTGACATCTTTCCTTGATTCATTGATTAATAGACACACAAGCCTACCTAGGTTTAGGTAGTAGTATCTAGTTACCGAAGTGAATAATTTCTTTTTCTTCTATTCGATTTTGGTTGCTTTGAACCAAAGACCACCTAAAGCTGTTGGATAACCAAGATGGTTATTTCGTTCTGCCTGTAAACTTTAAAAAAGGTGTGGAGTTCAGTCAAAATGTAGCAAGATAGTTTTTTGAAGTTCAGCTGATCACCGAGTTAAATAGTATGGCTCATAAACTCTCCATTTGTGTTTAATTTGATCATTTGTGCAAATGATCAAATTATCATAAATTTTCTCCAAAATAACATTGTAGCATAGGAGAAAATTAGATATTTCTCGCCATTTGCGATTGAAGGACTCAAAATAATTGTCACAAACTCGCCATAAAAATTGCAAGTTTGGACATTCTATATTACCTGGGCTGATCACAATTTCAAATATAGGAAAACAAAAAATATGAAGGTCTAATTAAAAATGAGACAACATATTTTAACAATATATACAGACACAACTACCAGGTTCTCTTCCACTTCTTCACCTTACTGACAGCAAGTTGACAAGCGTAGGTACTGGGACAGACACAACTGTCATAATTAACTGTAATAATAGAAAACTGTAATAATTATTATTTTATGGGGTAACTATTATAAACCTTCTGTCTGAGAAAATCTTCGGAGATTAAAGATGGATCAGTCATAGAAGTTTATATAAAGAATAACATCAGAAAATCTTCGCAGATTTAAGATGGATCAGCCATAGAAGTTCATATAAGGAATATCATCAGAAAATCTTCGCAGATTTAAGATGGATCAGCCATAGAAGTTCATATAAGGAATATCATCAGAAAATCTTCGAAAATTTAAGATGAATCAGCCATAGAAGTTCATATAAGGAATATCATCAGAAAATCTTCGGAGATTTAAGATGGTTCAGTCATAGAAGTTCATATAAGGAATATCATCAGAAAATCTTCGGAGATTTAAGATGGATCAGTCATAGAAGTTTATATAAAGATTATTATCAGAAAATCTTCGCAGATTTAAGATGTTACAGCCATTCTAATTCATAGTAGGATTATTATCATAAAATCTTCGTAGATTTGAGATGGTTCATTCATAGAAGTTCATATAAGGAACATTATCAATAATCTACTATACATCATGGTTGAGAAATATTAGGGTGATTATAGATGATTATAGGATTTTTTGCCAATGGATGATATTTATCGAATATTATCTATAATTATGTAAGATCTAGCCCCCCATAATGTCTGTTAACCATAATCTTCTATGTCCCCCCTATAATTTTCTCCCTGGGCAAGCCAAATAAATCTCCAAGAAATGAAAAATTTCAGAATAGAAATATTTTGATAATGAACAATAAAACGAGTGTGCAAATAATGGAAGTCACAATTTCTTCTATCAATAATTTGATCGTCAAAAATAATCCTCAGAAAAACCTAAATATATCATATACTCAACAATTTAAATGAAAAATATCCTATCGTGCTTGCAGAAATCATTATTTATATTTATACATACATATCCAATTTTACAATTGAAGTAAATTAAGTGAATAAATATTAATTAATTACATTTAAAACTTTATATGTTTGTATTTTTTTACTTAATTTATTTGTTTGATTATTTAACTAAACATTGGTGATTTATAATAATTTTGAATTCCTGATTTTTTCGTATTTGAATAGTATAAATTATAATATATATATGATTTCCTGAGTACGATTTTTGAAGAATTTGTAGTCTCAGAAGGAATAATAATATTTTTTTTAACTCTCCTTCTAATATTGTTTATTATTAAAATTCAGAATCTTAAGAACAATTATTATTATTATATCTATATCTATTATAAATCCCCTGGCGGAAAAAATCTCCCCAGAAAAAATTCCCCGAGGAAAAAGCATGTACTTATAGTATGAAATTCTAACAGTTTGAAAAAACAAATATGAAAAAAATAGACTGTAGCAAACTAAAGTTACAAAATCAGAAAATTGTGAATCAAAACTAAAAGTTCAAATTGTATGTTATGGCCTTAATATAGATTATAAATGAACTATATTAGTCATATTTTTTTACAACATTGCGAAGTCTGTTAAAAAATCTTGATATTTGCGATTTTTCAGAGGAGTGTTACCAGCACTAAGTTGCTCTAAGCAAAATTCCTGAAATGATTGTTATATTACAAAAGACTTTGACGTAGAAGATTTACCTATTTAAAATTAAATTACAGTAAACTTTACCTTTTGTGATTATGACATTCAATTTTCCATACATACATATATCATAATACATATTATATATACACAGTAGAATATATATATATATATATATATATATATATATATAATATGTCAAAAGAAACTAGTTAACTATTGAACTATAGAGTGATGGTAGATGATTAAAACTAACGATATAATTATAGTATAACTATCAATAGACAAATAAGGCACAGAGATGTTCAAACGATATCATTCAGTACATATGTATTACCACTTGAATAAACGATGCAGCAATAAACTTATTTTAACTAAACAAGTATTGAACATAAACAAAATTTCGTATAACATTATATCCAAAATTTAACTTATTTAAATATTACTTCTTCTTTATCTTCTACACTCTTACGAATCCACAGATACAGTGACTATACAGTATACATCTCATCAATTTGATGTTTCTTATTAGGCATTAAGCTTGAGACTGATGGTCAAGGATTAAAACTAGGGATATGCAACTATCAATACAAAAATGGAGCTCAAATATGTTTTCTGAGGGAATTACATCCGAGGGGATTTTTTCCTCCGCTGGATTTTTTTACGGATATCATCCAAACTATAGTTTAATGAACAAAAGTGTCTCGCTTTAAAGAGAAAATTCAAACCGCCTTCAAACCGATAAAAAGATTACCTTACGAAGATAAACACACATCGTCAATCGCCAGAAATGATGTTATGTAAAGATAAATTACGATCACTATTTAAAAAATGACACATTCAATGGATATTGATAGACGATCACCCAACTGGTCTATTTTACAAAAAAAAATCCAATTCGCATGAAAATAAATAATTGAATTATAAATTTATTTCCTGTGATTTTTGAACTCAATAAATTATTTAAAGCCATTTTTCCCTAATTTATTTAGAATGCATCTGTAAATATATTAGTTGCATATACTTATATAGTTATGTCTAATAATTGAATTAATGTTAATTATATTGGAAATGAAATAGTATAGGAAAAAAGAAAATAGAATTGAGAAGAAGAATGTATTTTACGAATCAATTAATAGAATTATGATTATTGTTATCTATAATTATAAGAAGTAATTATTTATATCAAAGTCAAACAATAATTGATTAATGAACTTGTTTATTCTCTATGACTTCCTTATCATGTTTATTATAATTTTATTTACTTTGATGTATGAATTATCTCTTGGAGCAGATAATTTTTTTATTGAATTAACATAAATAGATATATCATAGAGGAAAAATAGGTAATGTAAATAATGAGATAAATTATCCTATGAGATATGGTAATAGAATAAATAATATAAATAAAAATATCGTAAGATCATGGAATTCAAAAATTCTTCATCGATGGTAGAAAATATATGATGGGGCAAAAGAGGATTATGGTCTCCTATCAATTTCAAGCGGCAACACAATAACTGTTTAAATGAATAATTTAAGGAGCAGGTTAAGATTTGCCATTTGATATTTATTAATAAAACAGTTTCCTCTTAATCTTCTAGGGCCCTACCATAGTCTTTCTCACAGAGACAAACAGAAATCCCAAAGAAAATAACAATAAGCGCAATCCAAAAAGAATGCTCCAACACCAATCAAATTTCAGTGGAAATAGATCCTTTTGTTTTGAATTGCTAATGAAAGCTATAAATTGGCTCTAGAATTGCATCTTCGGTTTGTTTCTACAAGCCATTGGGAATATTACTGTTCATCAAGACAATTTAATTCAGTTATCATTAAAGGCTCTAATTAAAAGGCAACAAAGGAATTGCGTTAATAATTGTGGATGATCAGAGAAATTAGTTTTTAATATATTCGATATATCCAACTACACGTATATAATAATATCTCTTCTCCGAAAAATGTAAGAGAAAACACGTCACATGATTTTCTTCTTCCTCACCACATTTTTCCCAATGGGTATTGTTTATAGTTGTTTCCTGAAAGTTTGTAACTACAATGTTATTATCCCATTCTGGAGGTGGAGAGTATTGGGCCTATAAATATAACGTGCCAATATTAGTCTCCAAGTCTTTTCTCATCGGTACACCGTTCGGGACTCGAATGTTCTGAGGTTTGAGGTCATGTGAGGACTTTAGAAAAGCAATAACATACATTGGGTCAGAGAAAATTATAATGTTTTTGCTATAGGAAGGGCGCAAATAAGAATATTTTTCGATAGAGTGAATTTTATGAAATGTTTGGCTCAAATAGACAAGTTAAAACTTGATTTATTGAAAGAAAATATATGGTCATCTATATAACAATCAATTTATAGTTAGAATGCTATCATAGAGTAAAGTATAATATTATTGAAGAGTACATTCGTTTTTAATTAAAATAAGAGGGGGTAAGTATCTGTTCTGAACGAATCGAAAAAAAATTGCTGACGTGTATTCAACATCTAAGTAATATTTTTAAAGCTAAAATTCAGACAGTTCAAATCTAATGAGGTTGTGAAATGTTGTTTACATTTCATGGGATTCACAGTACATTTCATATTAATTGAGATTTAATTAAATAACTGTATAAAAATTCTTTAAATATCAACTTTAACTTCTTTCACTAATATATATACTTTGTGTAGTTGGGCAACAAATTGTTATTAAGGTAGGTTTCATTGAAGAGACGATGAGCTTTTGTTTCAACTATTTTTAGTAAGGATTTCTCAAGTTTTCTAAATAAATGTTTTTCTTGTTCAGTAATTGTTTTCAGGATGCAGTTTGATAGCCACTTGGTTGAAAACTTTATTGACATAGTTAAAAAAAAAATTATAACATAAATATTAAATAATCGCGACGTTTCGAGATAAATACACTTCTCATCTTCAGGCTAAAACAATAAATCATAAACCCTGAAAATTAAAGGAAAAATATATAAATTTGAAGAATTAGATTAAAGGTATGATTTCAAGTATTAATTTGGTAACGTATTTTTTAGGGAGGATTTAAAATGAACTGTTAATAATTTAAAAAAGCAAAAAAGGAAAATTACTAACTTGTACAAAGGACTAAAAGTTGATATGAAAAACATAATATTGTACACTGAGTAAATAATTAATGGTTAGTGGAAATGAATTGATGAGATTATAGAAAGTTTTTAAATGAAACAGCTTAATCGAATTACAGGGGACAAAATTAAAGAATTATAAATAAAAAATGGAACTATCTAGCAGGTTGATGAATGAACTGTTGTCTGAGTTGATAAGTAGTTTAGAGGAAGAGGAGTAGAGGAAATTAAGATTGAGGTATATTATATATGCTAAATGGCCTACATAGGTTTTTGGAGCAGATGAGGAAAAATCAAAATACATGTAAAATACGGGTGTCACCTTCGTGCTGGTTATTTAGTGGAGGATCTTCTTTCTTTATGTGTAGGGCTTCAGCTATTTGTAGTTCTATTTTGAGTGGAGAGCGGAATATTATTTGCATGGATGGGGTTACATCTGCTGTTCTGATCTTTTTGTTATGTGCGTCTTTATTATGGTTTTTGATGCTTCCTTTTTGGGTATGGGCTAGGGCACGTTGTTTTAGGGTTGTAGTGGTGTAGCCAATGTAGAAGGTTGAGGGTTGACACTCCTCAAAAACGTATTTGTAGACTACATGGCTATTTGTTTCATCTATGAATTTTCTGTTGCGAATGAGTAGGTTTGAAAGTTTTCTATTTTTATAGTAAATGTATAGCTGTATTTTTGCATTGGCTTTTGGTTTTATATGGCTATGTAGTATTTTCTTCAGATTTTTCTGTTCTTGTTTGTATTAGCTGGTCATCTGGTTACGGTAATAGAATTTGATTATTTTCTATGTAGGGTTTGGTTGCTGTGATTGTGATGCTTTGCGGTTCAGGAATGCTGTTGTTTCTTGCTCTACTATTGACATTGGGAAATAGTTATTGGTGAACAGTTGCTTTAATCTATGGATTTCTTGATGGAAAGTTTTCCAGCCACTTGATATTAGGAATGCTCTGGGGAGCATAGTTTTAATTACACCGGTTTTGTATTGTTGAGGGGCCAGTCCTAAGTAGTTTATGCATTCGCCTGAGTCTGTAGGTTTTGTGTGCCTTTTTTTTTTTTTTTTTTTGGTCACTGTTAGTAATTTGTACATCCAGGAAGGCTATTGTATTTTCTTTTTGAATTTCATAAGTGAAATTCAGGATTGAATTGGATTCGAATATTTCTTTTATGGTATCAAGTTGACTATAATTGTCAACGATCATAAATATGTCGTCAACATATCTGCAGTAGACTGAAGGTTTTTGATCCGGGGACACATGCTCAAGTGATTTCTTTTCTAGGTTACTCATATAAAAGTTAGCAAACATGGGTCCCAACGGCGAACCCATAGACACGCCATCCACTTGCACAAAGACACTACCATCTATGTGCCTGAAAGGTGTCTGTGTGGTGCATGTTTTTAAGAGCTGTATCAGAGTTGCCTTAGGGATATCTGGTGGTTTGAAGATGGGATGATGGAAGCTATTTTCAATTATGATGTCTATTGTATCGTAGAACGGTACATTAGTAAATAAACTCTCCACGTCAAGAGAGGCCAGTTTACCCTTAGCGTTTGTTGTACTTAATATGTTCATTAGTTCATCTGTGGACTGGATCATGTAACCTGTTGGTAGGTACTTTTTGAGAATATTATTTAAAATCTTGGGTATTTCGTATGTGGGGGTTCCGATTTGTGAAATTATAGGGCGTAAGGGTGGGTTTTCAGAATTTTTATGAATCTTTGGATTTCCATAGAGCTATCCTGGTTGGTAGTGGCCAATTAATTTGGGTAATACGTTTTTTCCTGCTTTGGAATTGGTGATGTCAATAAGATCGTTGAGGGTCCTTTTAAGTTCATCTGTTGGGTCTTTTGGGAGTTTTTTGAATTTTGAATTATCGCTGATAATAAGGTCAAGTTTAGTTTTATAATCTGCTCTATTTAATATCACAAAGATATAAATTTTGTGATATTAAATTTTACCTCATCTGCTCCAAAACCCTATGTAGCATATATAATATACCTCAATCTTAATTTCCTCTACTCCTCTTCCTCTAAACTACTTATCAACTCAGACAACAGTTCATTCATCTACCTGCTAGATAGTTCCATTTTTTTATTTATAATTCTTTAATTTTGTCCCCTGTAATTCTATAAAGCTGTTTCATTTAAAAACTTTCTATAATCTCATCAATTCATTTTCACTAACTATTAATTCTTTACTCCTTTTTAATTTCATTCTAATTCAGTGTACAATATTATGTTTTTTATATCAACTTTTAGTCATTTGTACAAGTTAGTAATTTTCCTTTTTTGCTTTTTTAAATTATTAACAGTTCATTATAAATCCTCCCTAAAAAATATGTT
>CANNZV010001062.1:186920-202303 GCA_947561585.1 Caprella mutica
CTTTAAATTATATCAATATTTACTGGAGCATTGAATATTTTTCACTAGGAACACGAACTTGAAAGTTGTTTATATGCTTAGAGATTTAAAATATATATACTATATGGTGGGTTCATTAGTTCAGAAAAATATATGTGGAATTGATTTTAATATTCTTATGAAAAAAGCACGCAAATGATGTGTGTCAGTTGTTCTTCATTTGAATATTTACTCTTTTATGAAATAATCATCAGTTACAAAAGGAATATACATATTTTTGCATAGAATAGAAATTGTATAACAAATTTTCATAAATTCTTTTGTGTAGTAAAACAAATATACTATAAGCATTGTAGACGAACCCAAACAACATCTGAATTCTTCACAAACCTGAAACCTCTATATTTTATGTTTATTTTCTAAGGGTTAGAAAGCCCGTGAAATAAATTTTAGTTACCATTAATCGCTACCATTTATTAGACTTCGTTAGAAGAGTAATTATTGGCAACCTAAATATCCTTTGACTGGTTATCTTATTTACTAATTGGTATAATTATTTTCTTGTATTGCAAATGGATAGGAAATTGAAACAGATTGGTGAACATGATGAGAATTTTAAGATGATAGAGTTGTTATATGAAATCATTAAACCTAAATAATGAATATATCGGAGTGCTTGACTTTGTGTTTAAAATACACATGTCTTATTGATTAACCTACGATACAATATTTTTTACAAGTTGTTTGTTCATATACTATAAAAATGTGTACCAAATTTCAAGTGAAAATATTGAACATATAAGGAGAAATACATACAAATATATTAGAAGACATTGACAACTGAGGGAACAGAGCTGTGATTGGGTGGAATATGACCCATTCACAGCTCACTGATGTGTGTGTACTTAACGAAAACGTGGAATGTAGTAAATTTAGAGGCTAATCATATAGTATTTCTACGTTGCCACAAGTCAACACTTCATAATTAATTTCTTAATTTACGTGATTTACGCTGATTTGCGCCGATACATTTTGCAATCTTTTTTTTTTAGTTTTGCAATCTTTCAAATACAAAAATAAATTCAATTTATGTAGATACAAGATCAAGAAAGGCCAGTAAATTTAAAGCAATGACATGAATGACATTAATTAATTTGAAAAGAATTTGCTTATTTCCTGATATTTCGTTTTTTCTTAGATTTCTTGCTCAATATTACAAGCTCTTCTTTTAGATATAGCTAGATAATATATATACTTTTTCAGCAAAAATAAAATATTACAGGATTTTTAGAAATTAATTGATATTGAATTTTTCATTTTGTCACTGCGAGTAACCAGATATTACTATTCATCAGTATCATTCTAATTTAAGAAGATTATTACAACCCACTCTAAAAGATGCTGAGTAAGGTGATTTTCTCGAGACTGAAAGAATATTTTATTCTCCATACAATATTCATAGAAATACCCAACGTAATGGACATGCTTGGGTAGAAGCTTACACTATAGGTACTTTGAATAAACGAATATCAACGTAAAGACACTTAGCAAAGAGAAATTATTGTCAAAAATTGTTGTAGAAATTTATAAATTTAGCATCATATAGTTGACTATTGATTAATTTTGATTCTTCATGATAATTCTCCTTATTTTTTCGAGTAAATTCATATTATATTATGTCAAGAATCTTAATTATTTTCATAATCATTTAAAATTTCAGCAATTGATAATTTAGCATTTTTATTAGCAATATATTATTTGTAAATTTTCGAACGGTGAAAAGTATATTTATTTCAACTTCTTTTATACACTCGATGTTCTTTTTTTATCGACTATATATCTACTGAAAGCATTTGATACACCGAGAGAGAGGATTAGTTGAATCATATCAAATTTGATTTGTTGTGACTTATATGAATCATTTGATTTTGTCCCAGGTACTATTTATAATGAGTTAAATTAATGTTGGTTAAAACAACATTGTCGTTTTGACTGACACCAAAATTTAAAAAAAAGTAACGCTAACTATCATAGTAATTTAATTTTGCACACCAGATACATTGGTTTAACACACTTTATGAGTTACTACATTACATTCTGTCTTAGATATTTTAACTTATGTATTAAAATTTTCAAAAAAACTTACTTCAAAATATCACAATGAGTTGATTCATGCCATTACATGAATTGAATTAACTAATGTTTGCTGACACATCAATGCCATAGTTGTTTCAACACACGTGAATACATGAATATAGTCCAACCAATTCACGTAATAATTTTATTCAAAGAATAAATTGATGACCCATTAGATAGGGCTCATATTGGTAAACTTTATTCTCTTCGTGTTTTAATTTTCTTTATTCTCTCTAACTAAATCGACAACCTTTGGATACATTGGTTGGTAAGGGACAATATGTATCTCCAGTTCTACAATAAGAAATGTTAGATAATTTCGCTCAATATTAACATTACGAAGAGAAAGAGTATTTTTCTATAGTTCAGCAATGAAAGAAGCAAGATATATATTTCTCTCCATTACAACTAAAAGAAAAGCAAGATTTTTTCTCCATTTCAGCGAAATGATAAGTCAGATAATATTCATTCATGTTTAATAATCATTAATCTTTTGCATTTTGTGCTGCATATGAGCAATGGCTATCATTTTGTGTCTATAATTCACAACTTCGGTGAATTTCCCCTCAAGTTTTATCGTCAAATAAGATCATAATTGTAGTTTAATAGAGGAAATTACCTGCCCTACCATTGCACAGATTTCTCTAACTTTAGAATTTAACAGTTGAGTTTGTTTCCACACTGTTTAGAAACTTGCATAAATTTCCTCCAGCAACTATGAAATAATTAGTCAAAATTATCAAAGCTCTGGTTTGAATATTGTATGATTTTTCTACTCAGGAAAGTTTATTAAGATTTTCAATTTGCTGAATCTTCTTCAATTATATTCATTATTTACTAAGTATTGCAAATGGAAAACTCTTCATTTATCAATCTTCAATAATATATTAGTTCTTCATTTACTAGATATTGCAAATAGAATACTCTTTACAATTTCTAATTTCAGTCTAAATTTTTTTCGGCCTTCAATAGCTGAATAGCTCAGTAAGGCCTCTTTCTTAAATAGTAAATTATCTCAACAGTATAAACAATGTTGCCAGTCTCCTTTAATGCCCTAATAAAGCCTGTCTATGGCACGCTATATACGATAATTATATGGCAGGGTAATTACCTGTTTATGGAACATATAATTATCTTGTTTTGCTAGATAGTTGGCATGAATCTGGAAGTTGATAATAACTGGTGATATGATCAGGTGTTGCATCTAGTATTAAGTACTTATTATATATAATAAGAAGGATATCTATAAGAAATTGCTACAATTTCGATGAGCTTCAGAATTAGAATAAGCATTTAGCAGCCACAAGAGAAGATTATTATTAAATCAACTAAATTTGGTCCCCCTTGTATTCTACTGTTTAAACATATTTTTTTCCAAAAATAAAGGAAAAAAGTCTCTCTCTAAACTTTTAAAACTGATTCTATAGGTAAGAAATTATTAAATATAAGTAAAATTGTTCATATATATTCAGGTTGCTATATTCTTTCGCGCAATATTGAAACAAAATTGTCACAATGTTGTTACATAATTGTTCTAAAAATTATTGTTACCTGAATAGTTATTCACAATTGGACCACTAATTAGTCAAATGTTATATTTTTGAGAAATACAAATTTAGAATGAAATTTTGATTTTTCCAAATTGAAATAACTTCTATTTGAACATTATACTGTTGTAATATATGTAAATATCTATTTGATTCTTTCACATTTTCCTATTACTATTTCAAAAGGAAGTTTACAAACTATTAGAATTTAAGCCCATGGGAAGTCTTAACCCTAATGAGTTTGACTGTCAGAATTGACGGGAAAGTTAGACTGTGAGTGTAAAATTTCAAGTCAAAAATTGAACATATAAGGTATATAAGACATTGGCAACGAAGAGAGCAGAGCTGTGATTGGGTGGAGTGTGACCCAATCACAGCTCGCGCATGTGTGTGTAGTGTGTACTCCATGAAAATGTGGACATATGGCTGAGAAAAATGTATTTCTACGTTGCCTGTAGAATAATTATTCTCATTAAACTTAGTTCATTAATAAAAACCATTTTATAATTATTTATATTTTGTTGCTCATTAATATTAATGAGATTTAACTATTTATGAATGGGCCACTCATATTGTTACACACAACTGTTAAAAGTATTCTTCCAATGTCGTGATTGGTAGTGAGTTGCCCTGCCCCTAATTCTTGCTTTTGAGATAAATTCGCAGGTAGGAAGAATTGTGACTGGAGTTGCTATTAATTTTAAAACTAGTGGATACGTTGTGATCATGAAAGAGTGAGAGGCCTGTACTGTCTGGTTGAATGGGGTGTTTTCCTCTGAGAGCGCATTGCTGAGCATGCAAAACCCTGGGACTTACATAGCCTGTAACACGTGGAGCTGAAGTAGTTCGGAGAGTTGGAGAACTGAACCTGTCAACATCTAATATAGTGTAAGTTCACATTTAAATTGATGTTGTGTGAGTGAGTATACTTTGGCAATGTGAGTGGAAGAACCCAAAATTATTATGTTATAAATTTATTGATGAGTAAATGAAATCCATAACTTAATGAGTTAATGGATTTTATAATTGTGGGCGTAGATTGGATTCTGGTAAAAGTTGTTAATCTTTCTTTACCAATCCACAGCTGTACCTGTTCTTTCTGGATCCTCATTCTTTCTGGATCCATTCGTCCAATCCAGTCAGCCGATCTGCTCTCCGCCTTATTTTATATAATTTTCTATTATGTTTACTATCATCAACTTGTAAATAGTCATTTACGCCAGTAAAAAGGCAATTGGTTCATTACAAAGTCTATAATTCAATTTGTTGTTACTGACTTCAATTATCCTACTTTATACTATAAAGACTTAATTCTATATTGCCACAGAAAAATTAATTTCATAATTTACGTGGTTTAAGCTGATTAACGTCGATAAGTAAAAATTTTTAACTTTGAATTACTAAAATATATTTGGCATTTATGTAGGAATAAATTCAATAAAGGCCGGTTAATTTAAAGGATATGATATGCAAGATATAAAGTAATTGAAAAAAGATGTGACTTGAAAACACACCTCAAACTCATAAGGATTAAAGTCAGAAGTTGCGAAATGTATTTCATAGATGTCTCACTTAACTATGAAGCACTTCTTGTAATTTATTTGATATATTTTCTTTTCATATCGCACTTTTCATATCTACCAACAATATTTCCATACCATCATAATAAATAATTCCTAACTTGCTACGAAAAGTTTTAGCATAAATAATCTACCAATTTCCCTCAATTTCATTAAATAAAATCATTCAACTGCTTCGAATGGATAAACTTCTGCCATATTTTTGCAGTTGAGAGCTTATCTAAATGATACCAGATATAGAATAATTCAACGGATGCAGATTGAATAAAGTTATACCTCTCAAATAACAATGTTTCTACGGGCAACATTATCCAAATAGATTTGCTAAATTGGGACAAAGCTTTATCAAATAGACGCAATTTTGTATCAATATTGGGACAATGTTATAATAATATTGGGAAAATGTGGTAACAATAATTGGATATTGTTGTAACAGTATTGGGATATTGTTGTAACAATATTATGACATTAATGTAGCCATATTGGCAAATTGTTGTAACTCTATTGAAGAATTAGTTTTTATTCATATATCAATACTATTTGACAACTAAGGATAAGGGTTTTGTTTAAATGTTCTGAATATATCATAATTTTAATAGGTGTTTTTTTTTCGGGAAATTGAAATATAATGTTGGTTAGTGAAAATGAACTATATTAGGGTGGGGCGATTTTTAAGTCTTCTTTTGTTTCAAATCATAATAGTGCAGAAAAGTTGCGAATGGATGCACACTGGATGTGTGGAAAATGTAAACAAACTGTAAAAAATTATTTAACCCTAGTAACCTAACCCTTAAAAATTTGCTCTGTAACCAAGGGACTGGTTCATGCGGACCTAGTACAACAGTTATAAAATCTCAACAAAATGATTTTTCGATATTTTGTCGTTTTAAAAGCTTTGATTCGATATTTACACATCCATTTGTGAACGCCAAAGAAAAGTTATATTTTTGAAATAAAATTATCAAGGAAAAGATAAGAAACATATATTTCTTTGGTTATCTAACTATTTGTGCAAAAGCCATTATACCATCCATCAGTCCTTATAATGAAAATTTAACTGTGGATGCAGGAGTGTTCTACGATGAAAAATATACCAAAAAATAACTTGTACCTTGAATAGTTTTCGAAATATACTAACTCAAAGTTGGGTTCCAGATTTTTCGAGATATCCTGTATATTTGAATAAATGTTCATAATATGAGTATGTTGCTATTTAGCACCTTCTCTCTTGTATAATTATGTGTATTTATGTTAGAAAGTGAAAGTCATCAAAACACTGCTTACTATGGTTAAGGTGAATTATATCCCAATTTTTTTGAAAACTTTGATCATAATTATTCAATATGTTATGCAGCTTTTTAAGAATTTCATTCAGAATTAGTTAGAAGTACAAAATAATATACCCTCATAGATTAAATCACCACGAAGATGTTGATGCTTTATGAGTTCCTCCTTATCCTTTCCAAAACCATCCGATCATGAATGGAAAATCTCTTTATTAGATTACTTTGACTTTCAAAATCAATTTTTAGGCATGATTACCTAGATTGAACTTCACATTTTATCAGACCATTTCGGGAAGTTGCCTCAATTACATCTTCATTAGATAGATACCTTGTAATATCACATAGTTTTTAAATAATTTTGTCATCATAATTATCCAATATGTTGTGCATCTCTTCATTAATTTCATTAAAAAAATCTAGATTAGTACAAAATAAAACGCCTTTAGAAATCAAATAACACATAACTCACAACTGGTGATGGTTGCATTACGTTTTCTACTCTTTACATCCTCACTCCCCAACCGACAAACCATGAATGGAAAATTATCTTTATAAGATTTAATTTGACTTTTTAGAATACATTTTTAGGCAAGAAAGTCCTGATTGAATTTTACATTTAAAAAGGGGTATATTTTTTTCAATAATAGCTCCAACCAACTTCATATCCATTCATTAAAAAAAATTAATAAAAATAATAATAATAAAAAAAAACATGGGATGATGGCACCATTACACAGGAACCAGATTATTCGATTTTGTGAGCGAACCTGTTAAGGGTCGAGGTAAAGGACATTCATAACTTTATATAATAATTGGATGGCTAAATTATCAAATATGCGTCATCTGATGTATGCGTGCTACGAGTGCCCGTCATCTATTTTTTATTCCATTTTTTTAGGATAAGTAATTGAATAAGGATGATTTCAAGTATGGATAATTATCGTTTAATTATTTTTAATATTTCTTATAAATGACAAATATTTTATTTTATTTTACATTTTATATCAAGTGTATAATTTTGTTGGATAAAAAATCTTCAAAAACCGAAGGAAAAATTCCCATTTCTTCTTATTACCAATTATTGGAGTTCATTGAAAATTTCGAATAGTTCTGCCTGAAAATAATATTATATAACATCGAATCTGATCCTAATCAAATGTTGAAAATAATCATTCTCCATATTCAACCAAATGGAATCAATTGAAAATAATCGAATTATTGCTTAACAATCTTCGAAAATAATATTGTAATGTTTGATGGAAAATTATAGTAATAATTATTGAATGTTTGATGGAAAATTAGTTAAGCTCCTAGTTTAGTTGACACTATCCAAGGATCAACTAAACTAGGAAGCGGGTATATAATATATTATTGTTCAACGCTATAATATATGATTTATATACCCGCTTCCTAGTTTAGTTGACCCTAAATACAAAAGTCAACTAAACTAGTAGCTTACCGAAAATTATACTAATAATTATTGAATATTATATATATTATATTTAATTATTATTATTGTTTAAATGCAATTTCCCTCTTTTGAAACAAAACATTTTATGTAAAATATTATAGTCAATGAATGAGTTTTTTTCTATTCGAATCCACTGAGAAAAATCCTTTCTATAATAGCGTTAATAGAATCTTAGGAAACTATTATAACTGGTATTTCTAAGTAGGATAAAAAACAAGTATACCATTTAAAAAGTAAAAAAAATTATTTTTAAAGATTAATATATTGGATAAATACTTCTATTTAGCATAAAACAATAGCTTTCTTTAAATTTATCACCTAATTTGGTTGCTTCCGAAATTGCATCATGAAGATCTCTATTTGCTGTTATTTCACTTAAAAAGATACGACATAATTTGACTCTGCAATATTGACAGTCACCATTTTCTAAATGGTTTCTGCTCTAAAGTAACATTCAAACTAAGTCGAGTTTAAAGTCTTCTAAATTCCATCGAATTGATTGCTTGCAATAAAATTCCTAATTGAATACCTCTTATACATGAATAAAACGTAAGTCTATTCAGTTAGAAATATATTCAGCTAAAGAAAGACGTTATGCGTTCACGTGAGTTGTTATGGTGCATTGACCAAACATTGCAATTTGTTTCTTAAGGAGGCAAGCGAGTGAAAAGACATTGCATAACTCTTCTTTTCTTTTCATTGGAGAATTTCCATCTCAGGCAAATTGGTTGCCATGATTTAGAGAAGAAGGAGACGGTGCAGTGGGAGAAAAGTTGCCAAAAAGATTCAAAGTAACAACAGTAGTCAGTTGGGAAATCATCATTACGTATAGTATGGATGAATTTGTCTCTCTGTCCGTCACTTTAACCTTATAATGCTCTTAGCAAGGAGCTGGTACCATGGAAGCTAAATAATTATGATATCAGTTCAGTAAATGGTTTCAAAAATATAATCATATTTTATTATATTCAGTTTAAAATTGCCAGTAGATATGGAGTCAGGGATGAAAATTATTATGCAAATTGAACTACGTACAATAATTTTTCTACATAATATTGATATATTCGAAATATCGTGATTCTTGTGCACTAAAAATTTCATTAGGTAGAATATTGGATGCGATTACTTGATTTTCTATATATATATATATAATTATCATTATTCTTATTTGTAAACAGTTCAAGTTTGGCAACACTGTTCATTTATGCAATCTCGTTATATTTGTTTCTGCAATGGATGTATAGTGAGATTTCTGAAAGAAATTGTTGATGAATTAGGACAAATATAAATAAGGGAACATTGGCAGTACTTGGACAGCGGGTTTTAGAATAGGTTTGAGCTAATATAGTCACCGATTGTCCTATCGAAAACTATGTTAACAGCCAATTCAAATTGTTGAGAGTGTTTCCCTTATATAATTAACTCAAAAAATCAACATAATGACACTGACCCAATTTGTAATGTTTTATAACATGAACATTTATTATTCGTGGTCTACAATAATTGTAAAATATCTCTCTATTTATGGATTTTCCTTCTTAAAATTGATAAAAAAATGACTCTATATATATTCATTCAACGATTCAATTTCTTAATCAACTCTAATGAGTTCGGCGTGGGCCCTCTAAGCACATCCTTCTTAAATTACTCAATATCTTTCAAGTCATTCTTTTAAATTTAATGGCCTTTCTTGACTTTGCTACTACATAAATACTAAATATATTTCAGTATTTAAAAGTTTAAAAATTAATCACGTATCAATGTAAATTAAGAATAATTGTCTGTAATATGGTGACGGGTGGTAACGTAGAAATACAGTTTGGTACCTCCTAAGCTGACCACAGTCTACGTTTTAGAACACACTCATGCGCGCGCTGTGATTGGGTCATATTCCAACCAATCACAGCTTTGCTCTCCCAGTAGACAATGTTCTATATATATGTGTATATATTTCCTTATATGTTAAATATTTCTACTTGAAATTAAGTGCGCATTAGTTTCGGATTCAATACTAATACTATACATAATAACAAATTGTAAAAATTACAGTACCGTAGGTTTATAAATAAGATATGTGTTTTTTATGTGTTTTTATAGAACCCTACCGAATAATTTTTCATTACCCAACACTGAACAGTACAATTCCTTATCGTCGTTTAGTTTACGGTCCTATCACCGGTCACTAGCCAATCACCGGTCACTACCAAATAATTGTTCACAATCTAATCACCAGTCAATACTTAATTTATGGTCACTACTCAATCATCGGTCACTACCCAATCACTGCTCACAAAACATATCTGTTGATTAAATATTTTTTTCACCCTGTTGAATTTCCCTAGGTACTGTTAGGATTATAATATTACACTAAATTAAGTATCAGCCTTATTTCACATTTTTTGCTGTTATTATATCATAGAATAGCATTTCAGAGAAAATTTATAACTTTGAAGTTCCTTTAATTTATTCAAAGGATTAGAGAGATGAAAAACATATTCAGAAAGTTGCATAAGTTATTAGGGTACTCTAGTAAGAAGGTAAAAACTGAGGAGTTGTCTTTCTTATAGAAGAGAATTTAGTCTGAAATACGTATATCATGACACGTTACTTCATCTTGTAGAATGAAAGTAATCATATAAATTATCTAACTATACATATAAGGTTTTTAAAATTTCCATTCACTTAGAAAAAATCTTCAATCAAAACTACATTTCACTCGAAAAAAAGTATCGTGTAAAGGATTTCACTTCTCTTTAGCTCTGCTAATTGGCCTAACATTTTTCTCTTAAATAACTGGAGCAGTTCCCTCTTTGTGAATATTCTGTTAGGATATTATGGCTGGAAGAGAAGGAAATGTGGAGTTCAAGATAATTTTAGTGAAACTACGCTTTATAGTCCAGTTCAAAGAGTAAATACTACTCCGAATATATTGTATAATGAATAACAGATACAAACTTAAGAAATAACAAACAATAATAATACGGATATTAGTTTATTAAAATAGTTGCTTTGGATATTTTTTTTGTCATTCATTGATATTTTTTTTTTGTTGGGGGGGGAGTGAAAATAATACATAAATTAGCAAACCAATTTGAAATTATCAAAATTATAATATTTTCAAATTACATACGAATAGAAATGGAAATAATATCTTTATTTATTCTTCGAACCATTCTATATTGTGTTGATTAAACGCTCGCCACACAGTACGATTGCAATGCAGAGACCTTCCGATTTGGAAGCTAGCTGTCTCTCCATGACTTTTACATTTTCACAGAATTACAAACGAAAAGACTAAATCGAAGGTGAAAAATGATAGGATACTCATATTATAAGCATTTATTCAAATATTAAAGGAGTGTATCAGAAGTCTCTCCTGTCATGAGATGCAAAAATGTATTGAGTTCATAAGGGTGAATGTCTCGTAATAATCAGTTAACGTTAGCCCTTGTAGCAGCTTACTGAATCGAAGATACTCCCCACCTCGCTAAGCTGTGTATACAGTGCTAAGCCCCCACCCATAAAAAAATACCTAGGAAATATTTGTTTGTTATCATTGCTTGTTAATTATTCCTAAATTGATTTTTTTATTTGGCGTTTAGCGGTGGATGTGTCGATGTCAGATGAAGATTTTTATGAAGAAAATATCGAAATGTCAATTGGTTAAGATTTTATAAGAGATTTATTGAGGACTGCCGCGCTCGTTCCAGTGGCTAAGTTAGTGAGCAAACTTTTGAGGGTTAGGTTACTAGGTTTAAAGTTCTTCTCAAAAACAGTAGAAATATCCTTGCAAAAATGAGAACCAAATGGTCAATATCCACCAAATAATCTATAACCAAAGGCACAGCAACCGAATGGCCAACAACTTCACTCATTCATGTTTTATGCAACATTTTATCGTGTAATTTGTATCGCAATTTTTCTTTCTAGAAAAACATATTCAACTCTCTTTATCCATATTTATTTTACTCTTCATCTTGTTAGATCTGTATGATTGTGTCAAATAACTAGACTGAAAAACTCTTGATATAATATTGGAGACATAATATGGCTATTTGATTAGATGACTGAGATGTCAGAGAAAGTGACATCAAAATCAGTAAATTTGTTGTATCTGTGTGTTCAGTTTTGAAGTACTTACTTTTTCTAGGTCCTAATTCAGCTCGATTCTTCTCTCCTCAATCAACCCCTTTAATATAATTATGATAGGGGTAATGATGACGAACATCCAACTTTGAAGGGGATCGGTAATATATTTATCTGCACGGACATTATTATCTTACAGTTGCTAACACAACATATTAGATTATTAATTATAAGGTTACAGTAGAGTATAAGGATGGTAGGGATAGTTGTAGAGGTAACCACCCTAAGCGTTGGCGGTCTTTAAGTACTGTAAAGAAGAGATATTAACCCTTCCAGTAAATTCAAATAATTACTCCACACTCTGTTAACCACACCTCATACGAAATTGCTACAGTTATTCCTGAATTTCACATCTCCTTTTTTCAGTTTTAATTCATTCAATTACTCATCGTGTCATCAATAGCGCCACTGTTAACCTACCTTTTCATTTGTTCTTTTTATTTTCTGCCAATAAGAGACTCTGAGCTATTTACCTCTGTTATTGTTTATCGATAGCATCTGTTAGACTTTGATGAGAGGTGAAAAAAGAGTTATAATGGACCACAAATTCGAATGTGGCTATTGGTCTTTTTGGAGAGACATTTTTGGAAGAAAGATAGGGTGGAATCCTATCTTCCCAAATCTACGTATGAACAATCTTAACTTTGTCTCTTAGTTTCTATAATTTACACTCACCATTATACGTCTAACATCCATTTCATACACTCCAACCTCTTCCACTCCCACATTTTTTTCTCCACATATAGCATTTTGACTCATGTTTACTAGTCTCCCTGCAGTTCACTTCCAAGTGACTGGCTCTGAAGTGGAAATCTACGGGTGTTAGAGTTGTTTTAGGCCTAATGATGAAGTCTACCAAAGAAACTTAGAAGTTGTGGCTACGAGATGAACCTATTTGGACTTGTGGGATTTTGAGACTGAATGAAAATGATTTGTTTGATGATTGATAGATGAAATTTGGTGCAATTAATTTTGTCTATATATATTTGAATTAGTTATATCCTACATTCGTGGCCCGCACTAATTGTGTATAATAAAATCATGATTGACCGATTGTCATTCACCGATAAAGACAAAATTCGATGCACATCATACAATATTATTATATAGATTTAATGTCTAAATTAAATATACCATTCGAATCGATTCTCAAAAGTAAATAGGCTACTTATTCACTTTTTTAAGTTAAATGCAGCAAATATAATAACAATATACTTATTACTTGAAAGTGATTCAATACGATGCAGGTTAGTTTCTCAAATTGACTTTTGTTTAAATATTTGGACTCATTTAAACGATGAATTAACTTATCCATATTAATGAACAAGAGAGTTTGAATAATTAATTATTGAAATAAGTTTAAAATATCATTTCATACGACATAGATTCAATTTTTTGTGAGCTGCAAGACATTCATTGTACAATTATTTAATAGTGTGATTTCATATTGCTTTCGAATACTGACCACTCAATCTTTTCCACACGGTATTTGTATATCATTCGGCACATGAAAACTGTACATCAAAACTCAATTAATTTTCAAAATTGTATATCCTATACCGCATGTGCACGAAACTAAGTCGACGATTGAAAAAAAAATGTGTGCCATTCACTTTTATCTGCAGCTTTCAGTGTTTGCTTCGATAAACCTGTTCGTTCCCTCGGTGAAACAAATAAATAAACTCACGATAGTATCGGTAATGCATTTATCGGTGTCCAGTTTATTCTGGTACACTCACAGCTTATCTGCTCTTTTCAGGGCTTTTAGGGTCACAAAAAGTGATTTATAGAACTGAGTTTGGAGACAAAAGAGGGGACCAGTAAGCCAATTTGATAGGAAAATTTGTCAAAAATATGAGAAACCATTTTTAGTTTGATTGAATTTCAGCATAAATGCAGTGAGGTTTTATTTTTCAAATTCAGAGCCACTTCATTACTCAGGGACTCTGATAGTTTTTGATGATTAGAATAGTTTTTGAGGGATAAATTGGACAGTTATTCATGCGTATATCGTTTTCTATATTTTAAACATAGAAAATGCTTGACAACTATGGTGCATTTTATACCTCAAGTCCTTCATCACTCGAGTGCTTCATAAAAAACAACTTCATAACTCATGAGTTTTACTGTATATAAAATTGAATAAACCACAGTTATCAAGTTTCAGAAACTTCAAGTTTATGATGTAATTCTTAAAAAAGTAAGATTAGATATGGAAAACAATTTGAATTTGACTAAAAATTTACACAAATATTAATGGGATATTGGTTCAATTCAGATCATCAGATCATGGAAAGATGTACATATAAATGAAAATATTAGGTGGCTCAATTTCTAACACTGAGAAATGTAACTAAAAAGAGTAGTATGTGACTCCATTCCTGAAAACGTAGAAACGTAACTAAAAAGAGTTGTAAGTGGCTCAATGATTAATATCACTGTTTTCATACATTTCGTGCATTTGGAATAACAGATAAATTTCTTCCAGGAGTTTATTCAAGAACTAACTTAACAAAGTTCAAATTCTCTAGAATATTCATTCATTCAATGTCCGATATTTTTGAAGAAAATGATGAAAATTGTTTCCTAAGAAAACAGAGCTCCTTCATCCTTGCAATCGAGTGCATTTATCATATGTTTAGAGGGAGAATTGTTGTTGTGAGACTTACGACTATCATTGAAGAATTATTTCGATGAAACTTAGCTATAATCATATTTGTTACAAATACAATCTAAAACTGTGGGTGTTTTACTTAGAAGAAGTTTGAGAAATAGTTTTATTGTTCAGCGTTATATTGAAGTTAAATTTATATAACATATTTTAATTAACGGGGAAGAAATTTATGAAATATTCACATCATAATTATATAAATAACAAATATTAACATTGAATCTTCACTGTTCGACTTTCTAATAGGTTAAATAAAAGAACAAAGAATTATCTCTAACAATCTCTTTTCTTGTCCTATATTTAATATTGAATAGGTTCTCTTAGGTACCTAATGTTTTTCAGAGTCATGTTATTTAGACAACTGTATTTGAAGCCATTTTTGATAAGTCTATCAGTCTTGTTATGTTTTGAATCAGTCAGATTTATTACTTTCCTTTTTTTTTGTTTAGAAAGTCGTATAGTACTGCGAAAATATAAGATTTTCAAAATATATGAAATATATGATTTTCAAAATTTATGAATTATGTGATTTTCAAAACATATATATATATATATATATATATATAT
>CANNZV010001062.1:202327-266334 GCA_947561585.1 Caprella mutica
ATATATATATATATATATATATATATATATGATTTTTCATATGGGAAAAACAATTCTGTTGCTACTATGAAAATGTAAAATGATTTTATTGAAAGAGTCACAAAAATTAAGTTTCTTGGTATCGTACGTAGTGTAGATTCATTTTACATTTGGGAGTCATATTAACGGTATTATTACTATTCTTCTTACTGCTAAATAGGGCCATGAGTAAAATGTTTTTCTCAATTTTTCATCCTTTCTTAGTCTACGGCATTGATTTGTCTTGAGGAGTGGCACGATGTTTGAATTAGAAACTATTTAAATGCGAAAAAAAAATCATGCTGATGAAAAAATTTGATTACGTGAATACACAAACAAATATTTTCTGATTAATAAAATATTTAATTTTAATGAATTATACAAATTGAAGCTTGTCAGTTACATTTATACAGTTGTTAATTTGAGTGAATATACTCGTATCTGGTTCATATGCATATATACAGAAATAATAGCCAATATGCTGTACTTTTTTCAGGAGTGCGAAATCACAGGAGTGTTTTTTGTTTGCAGTAGAATTACTAATTTAAAATAAGATAATTCTAAACAAAATATGAGTTATTTATAAAGAATATTTAGTTGGCAAAGTAATTCTTCGGCAAATCGAAAAAGAGTATGAGACTGAACAAAGCATGATTCCAGGATACTGCAAGGTATTTATTTACATCACACTAGAAATATTATTAACTAGATTTATACGAATATTATTGTAAAAAATAATATATCTAATTAGAACTAACTATTATGAAAGAACTTTCATCAATGGATTATATTTCATGTTTCATGTAAGATTTCAAGTAGTGGTGATCCATTGAATACCAATTCTAGGGCTAAATTGTCATACCAAACAAGTTCGAGCCAATGCACGAATCATCAAAATTGTTCTCGTTCTGTGGTTACCGATGCAAGTGCACTGGAAAATAAATACTCTCCTTCAAAGTTCGACATAATGCTGGAACCATTTCGGTTGCAATTTTATTGGTCAGAATTCCTGAATGCTTTATTCGGTAGTCCAGTTGAATTTTATTTCAGGCAGTTTGAAAGTTTTAATGCAATTTTATTAATATAGTTTATAATTGAACAGTGATTTTTGTTCTACTGATTAATGTTTATCCATCAAAATAAGTTAATTCACGTACGATTTTGAGAAGTTTCTGTTAAAATCAACTTCAATCTGAAAAAAAAATATTTTCCACGTAAATCATGTTGATCAAAGTATAACTTATCCATATGACTAATATTATTTTCAAATTAAAAATAGTGATCATAGTTAATAAGGAAAGAATTGTTTTTTGGAGATTTTAAATTTTAGTTAGCTTTTGAACTATAAATACTATCATCAAGTTTATCATGAAAAGCTATTTAGATTTTGCGAAGGAAAATAATTTTCACTTTGTTGAACACAGTTTTATTAACAGAAGTTTTGTAAAATGATCCTTTATCAATTCTTTAGGTCACAAACAATATCCATTTTGCGATTCTGATATATTTTTGCTAAATAGTTTACTTACATACTGTCTATAAAATGTTGAAGATGATATGTAGTATCATACAAAAATAAGTAACAAAATGTTAAATCTTTATATATTACGATTTAGAAAATTTTCTAATTTGAAATGTGCTTTTGTTTTGATGATAATTTCCTAATTTTATTTTAAAAGATATGTGTATTTATTATTTACTTAATAAACCTTTTTCTCAGTAATCTTTTGGTAATCTTTGAAACTAATTTAATATTACTTTCCCTAAAGCCTAGTTCGAAGAACTAGGCCACTCTAAATGTTTTAAGAAAGAGTGAGACATTCAAAGAGTGTTTTAGCCAAAGTATTGAATAATATTGGTGATACTGACAAAATTGTTTGTAACTAGAAAACGGTACACATGAAACTGAAGATTACCAATAAGTTTAATCACAGTATTTTAAAAAGAATAAAAACTATCCATAAATTGTATGTGACAAGTCATTTATAATTATCTAGGTAGGTACAGATGATATAATTGGTTAACTTTATAAACTGGAAAGTTCGGATTGCAATATATACAGTAATTTGCCTTGCAATCTGTACCACTGTAATACCACATATATACTTCACTAAACTACCTATACGTGATTTCAAATCAGAGCTTTCTTTAATCGTACGTTGGATAGTAATTGATCCGCGAATGTTGTTCAGGATCGTACAGATATACAGATATGTAGATAAAAATATATTCGAATACTCAAGGAAAACATGTGTATTGACTTGATATAGATACCCAAATTTTATTCTTTGTATTAAATATTATTTAATGTGAATATAATGACAACCTTTTATGTATGTAATTGTTCATTTAACTAGTAATCAATATGTAATCAATTTAAAGCTCCAACATATTTAATTCTGGAAATAATTCAATATAAGTTCATTAATTGAATAATGGGCAATATCTACTGTGGATCTAATTAGCTCATTAAACCAAGAAGATCGACAAAGTTTCCTTTTGCTATTACAAAAATTCTATTAAATTAGCAGAACATTAAATTGGGAACTTGGAGATTGGTTAAGTTTAGCACAAATATCAGAATAAAAGAAATCAATGTTATTATAATGATTAGGATAGAGCCTTTCGTGTTATTATCAGACAATCGCAGCACTCTGTTAGTAAAAGTTGAAGAAGTTTGAACTCATATCTAAAAATTAAAAAAAATTGATAAGCACAACCGATGTTATCACCGACATTCTGAATCCTGTAACCCTCATCACCTATATGAATGATGCGAACGATGCGATGAATTACCTCACATTAGATTGATTCAAAGAGATATAAATCATCTTGAATTAATATGAATTTATTTATATTATCCTACAATACTAAGTGAATATATGAAAATTTCATGAAGGATATCATCCTCGAAAATATCAGTAGTATTCAGAACAAATTCACCCTGAGTGACCAAATGAAATGATAAAATCGACCATCAAATTATATTCCTGAATTTTAATTCCTAAAAAAAGTTACATAAATATATGATAGTATTGATTTGTAAAGTATTTAGTTGAAATGATTTTTTTTTGTTTGAAAGACAATTATTTTCATTGAAAACAAGAATAAAATCATTATAAAAAAAAAGAAATTCCTGTTCCCTGAAAAGGTGGAACAGATTCTCTAATTTAGTTGGCATATTACGTAGAATTATAGAAATTTAACGATGATTTCTAGATATTGTTTTAACTAGTATTTTGAATTTTTATCAAACATTAGATAATATCTGTATAATATGATGAGATTCTAATCAAAATGTCGGTAACCCCCTCTATGTCTTGAACCTTTGTTTTTGTTAGGTCTTTTTATAAATTTAGTGTAAATTCTCGTTATAATAACGATAAGGACATGTATGTGTTAAGGTTTGATTTACACTAACCTGAACGTGTAATCGAATTTGTATATTTATAAATATATAGTAGATTACTACATTTACATTCAAAATATTGTAGTAGAATGTGACATGGTACATTATGTCCTAATAGTACTACTGCAAGTATATGTAAACTGTTGTATTTTCTTGAAAATGCATTCTGCCACACATACAAAACTTCATAACTTCAAAACATTAAATGCATAATATCTAATCATTTAAGAGCAATACCCAGTTTCAAAATTTTACTTCCAATAATATACGTTCAAATGTCTCTCTCTATCTCTGATGAATTTTTATCTCACGTTTAGAACATCAAACTGGTGTACCTCTCATCATCAAGGAACTGTCATATCGCATTAATATCCAAGAAAACTCTTTCCGGCTGACTTAACATAGAATCTCAATAATATCAAGTTACATGAATGAGGCCAGTAAAATTTGAATCTTGGCTGTAATCTGAGTTCGAGAAAGGGAGAACATGCGGTTTCTTTTTGGAACATATAATTTCAATTTAATAAGGTTGACGTATGTTGTTTAAAGGATTTTAAAGATAATAGGTCTCTACGATCGAATTACTAGTTTCTAAAAACTGGGTTAAGAAAAATTAATTGATTTGAAAGACTTCTGAGAAATCGTGCTTCTGTTTTTCTAGGTTACTAATTCTTTATTTACACTACAAATGAATTACTTATATATATATATATATATTTTCTATGGATCCTTCTATATAGATTGAGACCTAGACATAAAAAAAAAGAATCCGTTAAAGTTCTATCCGAATATTAGTTTCCTCATTTCGCTTCATCGATTATTGGGAGAATGCTCGATGAGGTAAAAATCAGGATGCAAATAGTGGTCGAGGGGGAAAAAAATGATGGAGATATGTGGGGTATTACATATCATCTATAATGAACGATAAAGAGAGGGAATCTTGCAGTACTAGTTCTAGTAATTTATGAAGACAATGTGTCGAGATACATTTTATGAGGCTATTTCTAGAATAGAGAAATGTGTAATACCGTAAATGACTGAAGTGAATATAGAAAGGTTTGATAAGTTAAGATATATAGCTGTTTGAATACTCGAAGCATGAAACAATAAACAACTAAACTTGCTATACTTGGAATACTTGAGGTATAAAACAATGAACAGTTACTTGGAATACTTGATATAAGAAACAATATGTAGTTATTTAAATCATTTAAGGTATGAAACAATATGAAGCTATTTCGAATATTCGAAGTATGAAACAATATATAGCTATACTTTGACTATTTGAAATATGACATAATTTACAGCAATATTTACTATTTGAAATATTTTAGGTATAAAAATAATATAAATCAAATTGGAATATTTTTGAAAAGAAATTTTAAACATTTGAATCATAAATTATATCTTTAACAATCTGAAAAGACTATTGGTTAATTTCATATTATGTTCGGTTATTAGTTTTCTGATACTTATTCGACCATACCTCACGGGAATTGCAATTTTGACATTTAACTTATTTGGTCAAGATTAACATTACCTAATATCTCTAAAACTGAAATAATATCTTCATTTGATGGATATTTTTACTTTATACTCAAATTTTTTAAGTAACTTTTATTTTCTACCATTTTCTGATTTAATTACTAATAATAATACAGTTTGAATGATTGATAAATGATACTTGTTTTTGATTTTTTTAAAAGGATGTATTTGATTACTTAATAGTTTTATAAATATTTAAACAATAACCCTTCATAATAGATTTTGTTCTTAATTAGCTGTAATTTCGTGCTATACATTCGAATACTTTTGTATTTCATGCCAATGTTTTTTTTACTTTCCAATATTACACCACGCAGTAGAAAATATCGATGATATCAATTTCATCGAGTGTGGTAAAATTTAAACACATGAATCAAAAATCGTAATTGAAGAAATGATTTTTTTTAAGATTAAAACTTTGTTTATCGTTTATTGAAGAATCAATTAGGGGTCAGTTACTTCGGGGAAAATAAGTGTGAAAAGAAACTGTTTTGCTGCTATCTCTCTTGTCTGTTGTGTGTTTGCTAACTGAGTGTGAAAATATTGGAAGAGGAGAGGATATCTCCGTGATTCTTCGACTTGCGGATCACTGGAAAACGTACAAAAAAATCTTGAGTAGATAAAATCTTGAGTTCACAAAAGGCAATATGTTGTCAAAAATGATAATTGTTCAAAATTTATAATATGAATGATGTCACGATAATAAAATTAAAATATAAATTTATCATAATTCAATCCTTTTAGTTTAAATTTACTACTTATTAATTTCAGTAATATTCTTGAACATAATGAAATAGGTTCCAAATAAGCTTCTAATTCAAAACCACATTGTAGTACATAATAAAAGCATATATATATAAAATATGTGTGGAACGACTATTGCCATGGCCTATAGTTAAGTAGGCAATGTGATTACTAAAAAAAGACTTTATAATATCCTTACCAAATGTAGAGAAACTTTATTTGATTCCTTACTCTCATTTCTCAAATTCTCACAATCAATTTCCTAACTTAAACGCTCTTCCTAAACGGATGTACTTTAAGTCTTGCAATGGAATATAACTATTCTTGTATATAGGCCACAGCAGTGTGAAGTTATTCAAGTGAACATAATGTTCTTTATGCAGAATTAATGAATAGAATCTGCAAAGTAAAAATGAATAGGTTTCGACATTGAAACTCATTTTATGACTTTGGTAAATATTGATAACTTTTTATCGCAAAATATAATGTTAGACATTATTGTTGGGATTTTATTTTGATTGTTAGGCGAAAGATAAGTTACAATAGGTTTTTTATGATAAATTGTGATTCAAATTTCGTCTAATAATCATTTATCGTCTTAGAAATATATCTTTTTCTAGTCGAATCTAAGTCGATAATAATCGCTATCGAAAGACGATGAACAGCGACTCTAATTTCTAAATTATACTACATTAGTTTCATGTTAAAATCCCTTCCGATGTGAATAAACGAATAATTCAGTTTCGATAAATAACACTAATTCGTATATTTTTTCGATAAAATTATGTCCGATAAATATTGCTATTTGAGTTACTCCTATGAGATGTTCAAGTCCTATGAATTAACTATTTTATTATTATTAAATTATCACTTTTGAGGAATTGGCTACCACATTTATTCTTTCCATTAAGTGAATTCGTGGTGAATTATTGTGATGCAATAAAAGTTTGAGAGGAGATACACCGTAACTTCACCTATGAGTAAAATTATACTTCACAAAATTAACAATTTAACCAAACTCTTACAGCCCAACATAACCCCAAATATGCGCAGTAACTATGCTAATTCCTTCAATTTCTTGAGGAAAACAAATCACAATGCAACTATTCAAATAATTTCTTTCTACCTTGAGGTTCTGAATTTCAAAATTTTCCAAACCAATTTCCTGCACATACAACAGACAGATTGGAACCATAAATCTAGGCATTCATCGCCCTCATCCCAAACAACAACAGCAACAATGCAAAGCATACAAAAGTATTCTGGAGGAAAAATAACGTTTCCTTAATGCTATACTCGTTGAATACTGAACTGCTCCAATAAAATTTGAATACTGAACTGAAAATGAAACTAAACAGCTCTAATTGCAATGTATGGAAGATGAATCCAGATCATGATATACTTATTTCACGAGGTTTTCCTTCTTTCGAAATCAAAACACTTTTACTGACAGTTTTAATTTTCTATTCCGGTCTTTTATAGGTTGACAGACGTTTCGTCGACAGAGATTTCATCGACAGACATTTCGTCGACAAGACGTCTCGTGGACAGGACGTTTCGTCGACAAGATGTTTCGTCGACGAATTTTCATAAAGTGGATTTTAACACACTCTAATGCAGTGGTTCTTAAACGGGGGTGCGCGGCAACCTCTTGGGGCCTGGATTGTTTATAGGAGGTGTATGAGATGGCTGTTGCTTATGAGTTCGGTTCTTGCTATTAATATCATGCAGAATATACATGAAGTATATTTTCCTCAAAATGTTGCAATATAAGTTAGTTATAAAAGTATACGAATTTTCTGATATAAAAACTTAATTATCAGTGTGGCTTTTGATATACTTTTTTAATCTTTGAGTGTGAAATTTTTCGTTTTGTGTGCCTATAAGTTTAATTTCTTTTTGTCCTATATTCAAACAATGAATAGAAAAAAAGGGTGCTTTCCTTGTATAAACAAAGTGGAAACAAAAAACGGTACCTTTCTATATCGAATTTTCCTTTCTGTGTCGGGACCATAATGTGAGTGTCGCTACCCCGTAATTGATTACTTTTATTTTATTAATTTGCAACTGTTCATTTACTAAATGTTTATACAGTATGGGCCACAAATTTTTTCCGCTTTTTCAAATACTTGTAAATTGTTAGCCAATGCACGAGAAAACTGTATCTTGGTCTCTTTTTCTCTGCCTTTTATTGTACTACTAACAGGTAAAAACATTTGGAACTGATAGACATATTAGTTTAAGAGCAGGTAAGCAAAGAGTGATGTTGATTATTTTTGCCATTTCGCGAAGGTTATTCTTAGAGCTAACTCTGTGATTTTACTTACTAAAAAGCAGTGAATGGCATGTTTTGTTTCAGATTATTTAAGTATTTTTATTTGGTTACAATTTCCCTGTAAATTGTCTTTTGATAAGAAAAGTTCTATAGAAAATAAAAAGTGGTTTAAATATTCTTTATCATAAAATAGTTAGAATTATACTTACCTATTATCTTTTAACATTTATATAAGTAAGTTATTTAAATAATATAAGATTTTCATTAAAAAAATTTCTTAATAATGATCTAATATTGTTTACCTTCAATAGCGTTCCTTTGAAATGCTGTTAAAGAAAAGATACAAGTTACAAATTGTTCTCAGTGAAAACAATTTTCCGGTAAATATACTGGGCGTTGTAGGAGCTTCACCTTTAGTCAATTGAGTGATAATAATGATAACCTTTCTTAATCAATTAAAAATAATTCACTTCGACGCTCTCTTTTAAACTGACAAGTTATATAAATAAAAAGTAGAAAATGTTTCATATGTAGTGACATTCGGTATATCGTAACTTACTCAGACGTAAGAACGTAACATATTCTGTCCGAACATATTTCTGTTCATATTTTCTATAATATTACTTTCGATTGCTTAAATTTCATGGAAGTTGGACCAAAATATTGTGCGGTTTGGTCGACTTCGAAACACAAAAAAAAATTCATTCTGTTTCAAATTATGAAAATGTTTGGGTGGTGAATTTCATTTGCAGAAACTGGTCTCATCAAACACTTCAGTGGACCGTGAATGCTTTCTCGGTGATTTTATTTTCTTTAGAATAACACATCAGTTATTTTCAGTGAACGAGAAAATACGCAATTCAACTTGCAGATATCAATTCAAAAGTTTTGTCACTAGGAACCTGAATTCCAAATATTCATCTTCCACCTCCACTTCTGCAAAAGAACGATTTAAAAAAAAAAAGTTTTTTTAATAGGGGTGCATTTTTTCAGTTTAATTTTTTTTTACTGAATTTCTCTCTTGAAAAGGAATTTTCAAATTGAACTTGACAGGAATCTAAACTAAAAATAAAAGTAAATTTTTTCGAAATTTACTGATATGATGGTGAACTTCAATGTAACTTGGAATAAAAATGAAGTGAAATCAATATCTAAATAATTTGCTTTGACTGGAAATATGGTGACAGGACAATAACCCCCCGTGCAAAAAAAAACCCGCAGTCAAAAACCCCCCATGCAATATACCCCCCGGACAAACCCCCCCCCCCCCCCGTACAATAAACCCCCCAAACAAGAACCCACCAAGCGAAAAAACCCCGGTGCAAAAAAACCTCGGTCGATATAAATAGCATAATTCATTTTAATTAATTTTTTATTAATAAAATTACTATATGCTATAAATATAAAGAGATATAGTGCACCTAAGGTTAAGTTAGCGGTCCGATTAGAGGGGGGGGGGGGCTTGCTCCCCCCCCCCCCCGGCCAAGTTTGATAGTGACAAAATGTATACTGCACTTATTTTTACTATAAAATAAGTAATTGGGTATACCTTATTTTGCAAAAAAATTGTCAAATTTTCGAAGAAAATGTAATAATTATTGGTTCGCATTGGATAATGTATAATATTTTAATAAAAATGAATTATGCTATTTATATAGACCGGGGGTTTTTTGCTTGGTTTTTTTTTGTCCGGGGGGTTTATTGCACGGTTTTTTTTTGTCCGGGGGGCATTTTGCACGGTTTTTTTTTCGACTGCGGGTTTTTTTTTCACGGGGGGTTATTGTCCTGGAATCTGGAAATATATTAGGTTAACCCTAGTAACATAGGGACTGATCCATGCGCACCAGTCCTCATGAAAAAATATTAATAATATTATTTTCAAACCGATTTGGAAGCTGTCTTTTCTTGACTTTTACTTTTCAACATAGTTACATATGATTATACAAAAAAGAATGTGATAAAAGGCAAGATACTCATATAATGAGCATTTATTCATATATACAGGGTGTCTTAATAAACCCGAAATACAAATTTAAGTCAGTATATTTCAAAAACTGTTAAAGGTACATGTTTCTTTCTTGATTTTTTTATCATTGTTGAATCCTTCTTCATCAACAGTTAAATTTCCATCAAGTTTTATTCATTTCTATGAAAGTTATAAGGATTCTATTGATGGGTGATGAAAATGGCTTTTCAGCAAATTGTTAGAAAATTTAAGAAATATTTATTTTTCATCTTTGCTTGGTAATTTTATTCTAAATTAGTGCCTATTCTTTTGCGTATACCAATGGGTGTGTAAATAACAGATGAAGGTTTTTATGAAGTATAAATATCGAAAAGTCAATTTGTTGATATTATATAACAGTTTTAGTGTGAACTGGCGTTCTTTAGAACGGTGATTATAATTTCACATATATGAGTTTTCTCCAAGCAGCATTGTATCAATATCACATCAATAATAGCAATATTTTGAGGCAATGTTACCAAATAAACTTTGCTACCTGGAATAGATTGTAATTACAGTACACACAATTCAGAAAATACATTTCTCAATTTACAAATTCGAACAGCAAATTATTAGGAACGACTAATAAGATAATATATTATTAACGCTCCTGTAAAACTTATTCTGATTTCCATATCAAGTTAAAACATGACAGTTTTCAAATTATGTAGATGATATCTCAAAATCTAATATGCATACCAATATCTGTTTATCAAGATTATTCACACTTCTTAAAACTTTAACAAATTCAAATTAGGTACCAAACAAGTTTTATCTCAACACTATCTGACTTTTGCAATGTTAAAAATTATCAATTAATTTTGAACACATTTAAAAATTCATATGATATTCCTGAACCTCTGACTCAATGGCATAGGATCTTTCTCTTTATATTGATTAGTTATTTATATATGTTGGAAACATTATTCAAAATAAAACCAATACATATTTGAAAGCCAAAGATGAGATTATTCAGAAAATTTTATTTTAAACAGAATTTGTTCCATCTATAATATTTTAATTGAAGTAAATTGACTTCAGATTTTTATGAACACTTTGGACAAATATGACACTACAGGAACGAAAAAGTTACAAGATACGAATCTAAGAAGTATCAAGTAATTACATGTAATCTCACTAGTTGCCTAATCTTTATCCAACTAAATTGTATCTTTAATAACCTGTGTTTTTTGTAATGAAACGTGGCTCATAAAAGTTTCCCAATTGATAATTCCCGTATAACGTCCGCAATCCATCTGAAGTTTCGGATTGATTAACTGGCTGAGTTAATCTGGCTGTGGTTGTGACAACGCTTCAAAGATCATTTTACATCTTAGCTCTCTTGTAAAAAGCTTTTCGTCTTTTGCCATGATGGGAAGCACATTCCCAGGATAAACAAAACATGATTTCTTTGTAAGGTTGATTTCAGCAATATCAACTACCTCTTTAAGCATTTCATCATTCCAAGTTAATATTTAGTGCCAATTTCTAGCCCATCTTATATTTCGTGTCATTCTTTTCAATCTGGAACCATTGTGGTCCAAAAAGCTTCTCTAACATTTTATTCAGCTAAAGTTGATTTATTATGTAGGATTATCTTGTAGCCAAAGGGAATGAGTCACTTTTGCTGAATTAGTATTATTAGCTTGGAGATTAGAAAGTTCCGTATAGGTTTCTGACTTCACAATATCATAAATATATTTCGGCTCTGTATTCAACTTGTCAAAGATTTCATCAGATATGAATGTTAAATTCGATCAAATAGAGTAGGATTCGCACATTGTTTTCTTAACGCTTGATTATATTGGTACTCAACTTCCCCCTTATATCCACGAGGTTCTCTAGTCTTCTCATGCTATTTTTTTATTTTTGATATCATCAATGGTAATTCATTGTATGCTCCATAAAATGTTACTAACATCAGACCTAATGGATCCCTTACTAATAAAATTTGAAACTAAATATTATTACCAACCCCAAAATTCAATGAAGTTATAATATGGAAGGGATGACGGGAATGGTTGGTTAATAAATAATTTAAAAAAAGTTACAAATGTCCATCGAACCTAATTTATTGGAGAATATGTCATCTAGGTAAATTATTAGCAAAATAATAATTATCCAGACTATACATGTAGATAAATAAATAATTTCCACGTAGTTTCAACAAAAAGGAATTCATATATATATGAAAATACATTCAAATAGGGAAAACAAATGTTGAGTTCAGATGAATTTATAATATTTACTTTAAAGATGAAGTAGAGTCAGAGTATATGTATGAAGGGTCTACTTCTTATAGTCTTTACTTTACAATAATTTCACTTACTCAGTTCAAATTGTACAGGAGTAATGAATCTAACTACCACTCAATCTCATTACCGCAAATGTTAATTAGATAGTCCTTTTATTCTATTAGCCCTTGAAATAACCAAAACTCTGCAAAATTTCAATAGTTCACACACATTTCTTCCGTAAATAATAACTTAATTGTAAAGCTACTCCATTTTCATAAAGAGACAAACAAGGGAAAAGCAATCTGCCTTTGTTTCACAATAGGCATTAAATTCCAGAGGAAAATGCTTCAAACTTTCGTCAGTGAAGAGTCGCAATGTAATTAGAAAACCTTTTGTTGTGCTTTACGAGTCTAAATTGCGAAGAACTTTTTTTAGTAGCAATCCTCTCAATTTAAATATTTGTAATCGGCAGATCGTTTATTATTGTGCATTACGATTGATATTGAACGTATCTTAGCATCAATTTTGGCATTTTCTTTCGGATTTATTGTCGGAAATATCTGATGGAAGACTACAAGTGTTATGTACATATATTGACGAATGAGATTGGGCAAATAGCAATTTTTTTAAGGTTTTAAATTATTTCTAATGTAGTATAATCGCTAAACTGAAACGGAAGATAATATTTTTATGTTCGTGACAAAAATAAGCACTAAATACGATAAAAAGTTTTGACGATGAGTTACAAGTTTTCGCGTTAAACTTTTCAAGAAGAATTGGAGGGCAATTAGAAATGGTGTCCTAACCCACAAATCAGGGTCAAAGCATTATGAATATAATGCTCAATAGGCAAAAAGAAGATGTCTGTATACTCCACTTTACCCCAATGATTTGACTATCAGAATGTATCGGAAGGTTTGACAGTGTGTTAAAAGAAAACATTTCGTATTTTTAAATCTACTGTACTGTATTTTTTACAAGTTTTTAGCATATATACTAAACTTATGTCTACCAAATTTCAAGTTCAAATATTGAACATATAAGGAGAAATAAACACATAGGTATATAAGACATTGGTAACTGAGAGAGCAGAACTGTGATTGGGTGGAATGCGAGCCAATCAAATCTCAACATGTATGTTTACACCATGAAAACGTGGACTCTAGTGTGCTTATAGGCTAAACAAAATATATTTTAACGTTGCCATATGTCACCGCAATACAGTTAGTTTCCTTTTCCTAATTTACGTGACTCACGCTGATTCACGCAATAGTAATATTTTATTAATTTTAAATACAAAAAATTTAGTTGGTATTAATGTGGAAACAAAGTCAAGAAAGGCAGGTAAAGTTATATTAATGACATGCAAGATATATTGTAACTTAAAAAAGGATGTGCTTAGAAAACATTCGTCATACTCATAAGGGATTTAAAGGACTCATTTAGAGTATTGTAAGTATTCATGGGTATCTCTCCTTAATGGAATATGATGTATTACAGTTTTGCTTTAGTGATAGTGGATATACAATAAACAGTCATCCGTTTAATTTATATTGTGCTTTTCAATTATAATTCAATTAACTGGCTAAATAGTTTGTAGGGATTATAAAAAACTGGTTCATTTTTTAACGGGACATACTTTTTCTTAATATAGTTATAATATAGGCACTTTCATGACAATATTGCTATAGTCGTTATAATTTTGGCAATGTTGTAACAGTATTGGCAATGTTGTAACTAAAATAGGTTATATTGTCACAATATCTTATCAATATTAGAATTAAAGTCAAATTTCGGGCACTGTTGTTCGAAGTAACACTATCATCTTGGATATGATATAGATGGTTTAGTAGTATGGTATCTGTTGTTATTCATAAATCAATAATGTTTTCAAGATACAATTTTTAAATTTACAGAAGGTTAGTTCTATTTTATCTCACCAAAAATAATTTTACGATTTAAATATCGTTATGTTAACCCCACGTATATAGTTGGGCAGATAGCTTCCCAGTTTAAATTCCTATGTATGTAACTTTTTTCAAGAGTGTTCGATTAATTTTTCATTTATATGACTTTTGACCTGAAAGTCTCTTTTCTCTAATGGATATAGAATCATCTCCTTGTGAAATTCCAATCGTGAAAAATATCATAAAATGTAAATTGCAATTCCAAATTTTCACCGTTTCTATGGCGTTTCGAAGTCAGCCAGTCAGCCCACCGTGTGCAGATTGCAGCGAACGACTCTTTGTGGCGTGTGGTTGTTCATTATGTCCTGGCCACGAGGGTTGACTAAGTCTCAGATTGATCGATTACTGTTTACTCGACGATTACCGTAATTCGAGTGTGACCAATCAAATATTATATCAAATGAGGATATTCCCCATCTATTTTTTTTCCCATTCAATTGTCAGTAATTCTTTTTTGTAGATCACTGTTAGGCAAATAATCTAATTCAACTTATACATCAAGTGGATTTCTCAATAGTTCGACGTCCCAAAAGTCCGACGTTCCATCTTTCTGTGTTATTTTTATTTTTATTTTTTGATTAAAATAAAAAATATGATTAAATAGGTATACTCAATTAATAACTAATCTAAATAATAAATTGATTTTTCATTTCTCTCACTTTTGAAATTTTATATTACTCTTTTATTTTACTTTATTTCTAATAGTAATTTATGATGCAATCCATTACTTTATTTCATCATTTAATGTAGTTTGTTGTATCCACTAGATTATTGTACTAAACACTTCATGATTTATTGATGACCTGGCAGGGGGGTTCAGGGGGCGGCACGCCCCCCAATATACATATATTTTATGTCAAATCAGTAATAGAACAATTACTGATAATATGTGCTAGTGAATAATAACAATTTCATCACGTTACAACATCACATCGTTCCCAGACTCTATATGAGCACACAATACAACACATGCATGCCTTGAATACCGACAGTAGTTACGTTCACGATAGTACATATATCTGCAGAATGCCTGTGTGTTTCCTAGCTCGCTTACTGCGGGAGTGGGAGATGCGGTCAGCCAACTGGCTGAGTGTACTTGAATGGCTTATTTGAATGTGATACAGCAAAACCTCGCTTTATACCAGCCTCCTAGTAGACAAACCTCCTATAAGACCAAGAAATTTTTGAAACTGTACTGGAAAAACCTCGTACTAGACAAAACACGGTGTTTGTCACCTGATAGTTATTCTAGTGTAAATATTACAAGGAGTAATAATTACAATACTGTTTTAAAGATAAATATCTAATTTGAAAGATTTTTTATATTTATTCATGCTGTTTATAGTATAAAACATAAGGCAGAATCAGATTCAGATTTAATAGTAGAGTCTGTGCTAACAAATAATTGATGTGAAAAGTTGCAGAAAACCAGATACAGTGATGACTATTATAGTTTTATGAAATGGTAATTTAATTGAAAAAAAATTCACTTTAATTGTAACAAAAAAGTTCATACTGTTTCTAAATGTGTTTCCCTTCAAAATTAGTATGTTAGTCACTATCAATATGGCTTTAAAGTCATAATAAACAAATAGAGCTATCGAAATGTTAAAGTCACCGCTTCACTTATAGAGAATACGATATGGGTCTAGTAGGGAACAGCTTAAGTGAGTTTCTGGACTACTACGAGGTTTTGCTGTAACAATACTCTTTACATAATCATCTATTATCAAAAATTGATGTATTAGACTAAGCCTCTAGCAATTTTTAAACAAATTCATTAAATATTTCTCAAAATATAAGAGAATCAATGAAAGTGGGCATCCATCTTCTCAACCGTGAATCTACCGTACCTGAAAGTAGCGTGAAGAGTAGAGTTAAACAAAATCATTAAGTATATTCTACTTGGTAATGTTGAACAAAGAATTGTATACTATAAGTATTATGGAATTTACGGAAAATTTATAAGCAGTACATATAATTGCGTAGAATAGAAAATTAACGAAAATATCAAGAGTTATTAAAAAATTAACGAAAATTTTATTTCTAACGAAAAAGGGAAGAGTGACAAGCCTCGACAAGGCTTTATAATAACGATCAAGTAATTGAACATAATTTGAATCAACTAAGATTTCAGAACTTTTTAAATTAGATATATTTGCTAATGTTATTCGCATATGCCAACAAGAAAAAATTGCCAAGCAAGAAAGTGAATAGTTTTCTATATTTCACTAACTATATATGCGTGTGTCTACCACCACAGTACTCCCGCAAGACACTAACGCACATACGTACTCATAGTTGCCAGAAGTCGCTACGCTTCAATGATCAGTTACTGATAATAAATTTGAAGATATAGAGAGAAAATTAAGAATGATTAGCATTTCAATGTTTTTCATGTATCACAATTAACATAATTATTTATAAGTACCAATTAATAGTTATTATTCAAAATAAATTTCTCCCGGAATAACAGTGATTTGGCAACAGCGTACATATACACTACCTCTAGATGTGTTTACCCCCAATTTCACTCCCACTGCAATTGTAACGTACAAAGTTCATACAGATTACATTCATTGTTATAACATTTTCCTATCAATCGTGGGTAAATAGAATTTTGCACAATACATTCATATGATGAAAGATATGAAGTGACGAAAAAAAAACATAGAATTCAAGCCACTTGTTTCCTAAATATCAATTGTGTAGCGAATCCTACGCACTCAATCTTTTAAAGACCTATATTTTTTCAGTCTTATTAGAGTTAAAGGAAAATGACAAGCAATGTCCCGGATAGTAATGTATACTATGGAAACATTTAATTTTGTTTTACTTACTTGGCTAAGGAAAACAATTGACGAGTTTAGCCAAAATAAAGTTTTATAATCACTTCATTAATGAGGAAATAAAAGAAATACTTTTTAGTTGTTCCCTTGAAGTAAAGTTGACGTCTATGTAACATTGATACAAGCGGTAGAAACCTTTCCCCTCTCTCTGCAATCTATCATCAAGTAAAAAGACGGAAGAAGATGCATTACCTCATTGTAACAATTATTGTGTTTGCTTTAGTGACAATCAGGGAAAAGAAAAAAATTAGAAAAGTAGTAATTAATGTTAGGGTGAGTTACGTATATCCGTACAAATAAGTTTCTCTCACAATTGCACAAGATACGTATTTCCGTTCATTGAGTTATTCGAATCAGTTACATATTTATGTACTGATACGTATTCCTCAACGGTTACCTATTTGTACAGTTACATATTCCCATACAGTCATGTATGCTTGTACAGTTACGTATAAATATATAATTGCGTATACGTTACGTCTTCACTTCCAGTTACATATCCCAGTTCAGTTAACCATTCCCGTAAAATTACGTATTTTAGTACAGTTACGTATTCATGCAAAGTTGCCGATACGTTATATGGCTATAACGTTTATTAACAATCTCATATTTAGGTAAGTATTGAATTAAAAGTAACGGATGTGCGAAATTGAGTAACAGTCGGAATAACAGAGCTTAGTTCTTGCTTGTATGTATATATATATATATATAATTGAATAAAAAAATATCATCAAATTTGTCGAACCTATTTCTAGTTTGTTCTTTAAAGCAACCTTTATACAAAGATGAAATATTTCATTCAAATATTGAGAGAACAGTATTGTACGATTATTACACTACCCCGAAGATATAAATTTTAATGTAAAATTTAAAAAAAAAATACAATTTAATGTGAACAAATAAATATCAGATAGGAAAGACAACTAAATTAGTGTTAAAATTCATAGGAACAATTTACGAAATATTAACATCGTTCTTGAAAATATAATCAGAAAAAAAAAACATTTATATTGGACAATAATTATTAAACAAATTCAATTTCTTTATAAATAATGATGTATTAGTAAGAAATTGAATGCGAATAATCTTTATTGAAATGATATGAAAAAAAGTTATTGATGGTCTAAGAATTCAAAAAAAACTTATTTATTATTTGTAAATAGGTAATCTAATCACTTAGTAGATAGATTTTTCAAAGGAGGAGTTAGCATTATTGATCTTAATAATTATTGATGGTGACTGAAATTGTCTATTATTAAAAATTAGTGGTAGAAAGATCCTTTATCTCATATAACTAAATAATATTCACTTATCATAAATATTTATGACCACACAATTTTCCTTTCAAGTTTCTTGTTCATTATTAAATGAAATAAGTGCAAACAATATTTATCTCGATAATGATCTTTAATTGAAATATCCAGAAGGATTTTTGTGATTAAATATTAGATGATTGAGTTGTAGTTCATTTTGTATTCTGCGGCCGTGTATAACGTGCTCTTCTTTGAAACTATAGTTTATAATATGAGAATCGTAGTGTCTATTAAACAGTTAATGGAGATGGAGTAATTCCTCGTTCGGACAGATAGATTGCATGGAGAACTGACTGGAGAGGATACAACACGTATTTTCAAATATAATGCATAGATAGTATAAGGTACTTTACTTCTAAGTTTACCTTATTGTTATTTAGGGTTACTCTAACCATACGATAAAAGGTGCTGGATATTCAAAGATGCCCATTCCATTACGTTTACGAAGTAATCTACTTCATAGACTTGGATAGCTATTAACTAACCATTATGAAATTGATTATATATTTATCACTATTCTATGATATTACTTAAAAACAAAATAACTATTTATAGTATCAAACGATGAATATTAATGATTAATTTTAAATCCTTTAATATCGATATGTACGAAAAATTACATATATCTCCCTCAGTGTGTAAAACTAATTTCATCAGAATTAGGTGTTACATTTTTCATAGTTATTCCTTCATAGTTCCTGCTAATCCCTATCTACCAACTAGTTTACTTTATACATTGTACTTTGGCTTTATACCTTGAAAGTTGGAAAAAGATTACTGGCATTTAAGCAGTATTCAGTATTTTCTAATTATCCCTAAATTACCTTTTCTAAATTTTTAAAATCCTCTTACAGTATTATGTAAACTTATAAAGTGTAGATTAATACGTACAATAATAAAAGAAATCCATTTCCTTACCAACACTCAACAAATCAAGCAATAAAATACATCTTTCAGCCAAACAGTTGATAAAATTCCATCTTTCGAAAGATATTAATATACTTTATCTTCGTATACCAATAATATTATAATTCTCTCTGACCCAATGTTGTTTATTGTTTTTCTATTAACCTAACATGAACTCAAACTTCTGAGCATTCGAGTTCCAAACTGTCGACCGATGAGAAAATAACATGGACACTAATATTGGCACGATATATTTATTTGCTCATTACTCTCCAATTCCAGAAGGGGATAATAATATTGTGGTGACTAATACTCAAAAACGACGATAAACAATACTCAATTTGAAAAATATGGTGGTAAAGGAGAGAATTATGTGACTAGTTATCTCATATAATCTTCTATCAATGATGGAATGACATTTTATATTTAGGGTTGGATATTTATCAATTATTTTCAACTTTCTTTTACTACTACTTTCTTTCTCTTTACTACTTGGAATGTATGAGGAACTATTTTTATTTGATTTTATCATGACTAATTGATAAATAACTTTTCACGACTAACTAAATGAATATATCAATACGCAAACTAAAATTTATCATATGTGAGAACGATGTAATGAAATTCCTATATGTAAGCTTAAATTAAACTATTTATGAGCTCAACTACATTATGAAGGTTTGAAAGTTATGGTATTACTGAATAACTCCAACGAAATTCAAATATATTGCTTTTACTTGAATGGACAATTGTATATAAACAATATACAAAATAAATACAATTATATACATTTACTTGAACACAAAAACAAATAGAAGGTGTTATATTTTAGATCCAACCAAATATGAAAGCTGGCATGGAACCCAAAAATAAACGCATTTTTAGGAATAGAAAAAAATTTCATTATCGATAAATTGATACCCTTATGCTAGAGCAATTTCGGACATGCATAGAGAATTACACATAAAACAAACAATGCTGCTAAATTCACATCTGTTTAGTTGTGTTTAAGATAATGAAATTTCAAATATTTAACAGACTCCTTCCAAGATATTCACAAGTACTTACCTTACTAACTGATAGTTATTAGTTAAAAATTAAAGAGAACGGTCCCATAATACATTTCGACATTATTTTCCCTAGGATCAGGACATCATATCTAGCTTTATGAAGAAGAGTTTTCGACATTTCACATTTTACCTTTTATAAACTTTTTATTAAGTAATCTAAAAGTTGAAACAGTCCGATCACTCGAAACTCAACCTATATATGATTGTGTAATTGGATATATTAAACTGAATGAAATATTAAAAAAATATACTCTCCCATCATCTTTGAACAGGTTTTGTAATGTGCGTATCCCCAAATTTATTAAATCGTGAGAATAGAGAAAAAAGTTCTTTAAAAAAAAATGAAACTTAGTGAGAGCAAATATGGATTATTTATAATATTTGATTAGAAATGTGCTTAACATATGTATTATGTTTGTTCATGAATTTATGAATTTTACCACTTGAAGGAAAATTTTGGATTAGAATTTTAAAATTGGTAAATAATATTGAAGCAGCTAGTACCACAATCACCAGAAGCTGTAAATACAGTACGCAATAAAGTGTTTAAACAACCATCAATAGTTGTAAATAAAGAGCACAGTGATTGGTTAGACAACCACAAATAGTTGCAAATGAAGTGCACAGTGAAGACTTAACAAATGCAAATTGTTGTAAATCGTTCCCGTCCATGTTAACATATAACCTATATTTGTAAAATTTAATATTGATTCAAATATCCATTATTTATTAATATTCTTTCAATATTATTTATTGAGGAATAAAAATAAGTATCACACCCTTCCATTTTATCTCTCCCATGTGATATTAATAATTTAATTTAACACGTTCACTGCGTATCTGAATATAGCTGGCATTCCTCAGTATATTAATGACAGTTATATTAATAAATCCATAAGTTGAAGAAGAATAATTGTATTAGTATTTATTAGCATTTTTAAAACTACAATAAAAATTTGCATTCGGTACACGGGTGTCCCGATACGCAACAGTGTAATCCCACATATGGCCCGAAACGCAGTGAACGTGTTAAAGCAAGCAAAACTTCTCTCAATTGTAGCGTATTTCAGAAATAAAGATAATGCATTCAATTAATTCATTCATCTTCTAATGAAAGAATGAGCTTATTTGATCAAATTGTAATGATTATCATGATAGAGAAACAAAGTGCAATGTTATGGAAAATTAATTAATAGTGTATAGAGAAGTAATAATTACCATATATTTTTATATTGAGAGTAAAAGTGTTAACATTTATAAAAGATCAATGATTCTATACTTATAATACCTTCTTTTTACAGATTTTCATTTTGCTTCTAATCATTAGTAGAGCAAAATAACACAAGATGTTCAGAAACTCTACAAAAATAATGAAACTTACTCAGCTCTTTCCTCTATTTCTATTTCTTACAAAGTAAACGAAGGAGTAGTCACTAATTTTATTCCTTTACTAAATGAAAAGTGAGAGGAAATGCTCACGAAAATGGATTTCTCATCCTGATTTCACATGAAATTATAGGATGGATGCCTAAGTTACGATAACAAGACACGTATTCAAATTATGATTGGGAATAACAAACATGTCATTTGAAAATCAATCTTTTAATGAATTATCGTCAAGTTAGTTTGAAGAATATATAATAAGAATATGTAATATGATCTTTGTTACGACACTCCGATCATCTTGATACTTTATGGAGAATGGAGAGGTAAAAATAATTTTAGATACCAGAAATGGAATGATGGGATAACTTTTAGTATCTAAAAATTTCAGGGGAGTTTCAGCCAATAATTTCATTATCATTGGAGCAAAATTTACATCACGTATCAATATTCATACTTTCATATTGAATTCTTTGTATATCGTCTTAACATTTTTTAAAAGGATTACTTTATCTCTATAGAGATATGGTGGGACGGTGGGAAATTGTGGCGCCCTTTTCCAAATTCTTCTGTGCCTCAACATTACTAAAATTGAACTAATGCTTTAAGTAATGAAATAAATAATTCATTAAATACGTAGTTTTGTACCTAGTAAGAAAACTCATGCAGTCTATATCTAACGGTTAATTTTGTACTAGTGATACTTATTTCAACTATACCTACTGTATAACCAAAAGTTTGTACCGGAAGTCAAATTGTAGCTCTGTTTCTACATCTCTCCTCTAGAAACTTTCTGATATTTGAGACTACATGGAAAAGAAGCTTTGAATTTCTATACATAGAAAAATGGTTTGTTACATCTTACAGGTGTTAATTACTGAGGTGAAGGAACATAGATACATATAATGAAATTATGTGTATTGCGAATAATAGTGAATGAATTTAAATGCGCATCATTGTAAGTTTTCAAATACATACAATAGCAAACTAAACAATAGCAAATTGTATAATTAAAAATTATAAATGCATCTCTATATAAAATATATTTCATCGTATCAAATATGTTTTATATTTTAATTTATATTCGGAATCACTGATTGAACATAACTCACTTTTTTCTTTCAAAAAATTTCAAAGTACTCCTATTCCACATATGTTCAACGGACTAAATTTTATATGATACATGAATCATTTCTATTCATTTAATACACTGCTTCAAAATGTTCCACATACAATACATCAATCTCTTATTCATCTTTCTCGTGATTCATTTCATCTAAAGAGCTAAGCCACTTGAGGGAGAAATATTTCCCAAGATTCATTCAGTTTCGATAGCTAAGCCAAATGAGGGAAAATGGTTCCCGTGATTCATTCAGTCTCTAGAGGTGAACAGCGTAAATTAAAATATTCCCCGTGATTCATTCAGTCTCAAGAGGTGAACCACGTGAGACCAAATGTTTCACGGTTACTAAAGAAGGATGGGAGGCTTGAATAATCTGAGATTTATTGGTTCAATTCTGTCTACAGTGACTCAAGAGACAGACTAACAAATCAAATCTCGCAATAAATGAATGACTGAGTTACATTGGAATGTGTCTGCTTTGATTTATAGATATTATGTTCTACAATGCTGGACAGTTTACATAAACCACAATATATTTGTTTGATCACTAGAACAAAGAGTTCAATGGTATTTTTTTTTTCTTTATATGAAAAGCTTGTCCTCACCAACATATGATATACTGTATTTAGATTAATATTTGCGTATTACAAAATTAAAATTCTATCTCATGGAGTTTATACCTATTCATATCTGCATAACCGATAATAACAATATATTTAAACACAGATGATATTTGAACTCTCTTAATTTGCTGTTTTTAAATGTTTATATTTTACTAGCTCTTCTCCTATGTACTGATTTGATCTACCTACATAGGTAAAACCTGCATAAGGATAGGTCATAGAGGATAAGGACTAAGGATATCATCACAATAATTCCCGACCACTCGCCGTTCACGGAAAGTGAACGTTGCCGTAACATGTTTGTCTTATTGTTTTTTATATCACCGAGGTAAAAGTGAAGAAATATAAATTTAAGTAGTGTCAAAATATCAATCATTAGTTGTTCAGTTAATTTCTTCCATAGAATTGAATTTCATTATCAAAATATCACACAAATATCACACTGTTTCACACTTCGAGACTCTATTTACCCGCCTTAAAATAATGTACATATTAACTTGACAGAAAATATTTGAAGAGCAAAAACAAACATGTCAAAAATTGAAGGAACCGGGTTGATAGGATTTATATATAATCATGCAATATTGTAGAAGGATTGGAATATAATAAGAATGAATCATATTCACTACCAGTGCCTGATTCTTTCATGCTTAGCTGTAGATATGGCTTGTTCGTTGTGTTTTAGTTATTCACAAATTCCGAAATAGCAAGATGAAAAATCGGAACTTGAATGCTCGCTTGTATATATATATATAACGTAGAATGTGATATATGGGTATTAGGAGAAATTGAGAGATATTTCATTCATAGTTTAGTATGATTACTTATAAATGTAATTATATATTACTAAACATCATGTAAAGTATAATACATCAGATTCATTCTCATTATTCAAAATTCAATCATATTTCATTTCAAGGCAATATATTCTATATCGAATGAATTGACTCAATATTATTTAAGTTGAATTGTTTATCAGCTTTGCCTATCATTTCCGATCTGCTGAAATAACATGGAGGAAAATGGAGATAAAAAAGTTGTGTTTATGTGTCGAATTGCAATTTTTCAACTATGAATATTTGTTTGCTGTTGACGAAATTAGGGGTGAAAGAATAATATATATAAGGACTTACAGTACGGTCGGTCGGAGTATCACTGCGCACAATCCCGCAAACTCTGTATTTGCTCAAAAACTAAAAGTACTAGAGAAACTATTTTTCTCGTGATGGAATGGTTATGAATGAGGATGGTTCTCAACCAGTTTCGAAATAATATATAAATAAATAAAATACTTATTGGCAATTTTTTGTGCGTAACTATTAGTGAGTGCATAGGGGTATAACTGCGCATATGAAGGGGTATTACTGCGCATTGCATAAATACAACACTTCTCTCCCCCACATAAATACCTCCTATTCCCATTATAATGCCCCTCCGTCCCCCAATCTAAACCCCATCTTTCTTAATCCAAATATCCCTCTCCTCCCATCTTAATCCCCCTCTCTTCCAATCTAAATCCCCCTCTCATATCATTTTAATCACACTCTCTCCTCATCGAAATCTCCCTCCCTCTCTTCCCATATAAATCCTTCTCTTCCCTATCTATTTCCCTATGTCCCTCATTCATTCCCTAATCTAAACGTCTGTGTTTCCCTCTCTTCATGCCCTTTAAACACATGTTTAATGAATGAATTTAATGAATCTGCAACAAATTTTTTCACTTAAATTTTACGCAACTAGTTAACTACTTATATTTAGTAATATAATACGATCGTACATTTAATGTTAATCAATATTTAATGTAACTGTTATTGTTTGTGCTTACATGTTGAAACAATATGAATCTATAAATATTGGTAAATGAGTCATGGGAGAGTTTGCGGGATTTAAAAATCACCAGTGCAAACTTTTTTCAGATCGTTCAGAGAGCACCACATATATTGCGACTCAGCTGTAGAAACCAATAGGATAATGGTGTTTCATGATGTTTATGAGAGAAAAAAAAGATGCTTGACATGATGGTGCAACCAGATTTAGGCTAGAACAAGTGCGCATACCCCATAAAAAGGGTATGCGCAGTTATACCCCGTCCGACCCTACATATTAAATATAATGTTGCATTTTTTCATCATAGTTTCGTCATCTAAATTAAATTTAAAACAGAATATTCTTGATATTTCTATAGAGAATAAAGTTATTGATAAATATAGTACTTAAAATCAATTTGAGTAGCTTATACAGTTTGGTCTAACGTAAACCAATTTAAGATTTAGGATCAACAAACTTGTATTATAAATTATGTAACTACCGTCAGACCTCATCAAAATTTATATGTACATAATTATTATAGCACTCCTGTTGAATATATGAGCAATAGAGTCGCTGTTTGATAACCAGAAATACGGATTTGTGGAGTCTGTTGGGTGTTATCTTACCGAGACAGTATTTGATATTCCTCTGCCCGAGATAACTTCTGAATGTTGGAGAGATGTTCAGAAGCGGAGAGCATTCTCTAAAGAGTTGTATTTGTCTGGCGATACTGCAGTCTTTATGTCATAATGGCATTAATCTGAGGACTGCCGTTACGTCATGGCATTAAAATATGACACACTGCGGCGCTTCAAATGGAGCAATTAGACGTAATGAGAAATGAGAGAGAATGACATATTGGCACTTCATTTGGCTTAAGCCTAGTAACCTAGCTCCTGGTGCAGGTACACCAGTCCCATTGAAAAATTGAACCGATTTGACCCTTTATTCAAATATACAGGGCGTCACAAAAGATACTGAACCCAACTTTAAGCTTATGTATTTCAAAAACCATTGAAAGTACATGTTTATTCCTGGTATCTGTTTTATTGTTGAACCTTTCTACATCCGAATTAAATTTCATTAAGTTATATGTGTTATAAGGATTTTATTGATATTGGTGAAAATGGCTTTGGGCAAATTGTTTGAAAATCTGAGAAACATTTGTTGTAAGTAACATTTGTTTCTTATCTCTGCATGTTAATTATATTTAAAAAATATTTTTTGGCATTTACTAATATAAGTGTAAATATCAAATGAAGGTTCTTATGAAGAAAACCTGTTCTCTACTAGGTAACATAGCAATCTTTCAATGGCTAGGATAGGAGGGATAATGTTTGCTCAATTGTTTGTGTCCTAATATTCCTCACCATATCCATAAAAAAAAATATCATTGAAAATAACGTAATTAATAAAATATGACAATTAATTTTTGAATATATAAAGAGCATTCTTGAATGAATATGTCTACAGTTACATAGTACCAAAATTTAAAACATCAAAAGGAAAAGAAGAGGTTGTAATCACTTCAATTAGGTAGTAAGAAACATTAACAATTTTTCTTAAGATACCAAGTACAGTGAATGAATTTTAATAGATAACCCTAACCATTTTGGAATTAACTCATTCAGTTGTGTTCATTTAAATTTAACATGAAAACAGTATGTCATTGGAAAATATTAAATATATCAAATTAAAAAGTGAAAAAAGATTAACGTAATTAGAATATCATAAATCTTGGGTAATTTTTATTTGGTGAAATGAATGGTCCATATCCAGTGAACTGCTGACAGAATTTTGGGAGCGACCTGGTCAAAGGTCATGGTCGATCATGGTCATTTACAACTCTAGAAGTATTGAACCATATTTCATGAAACTTGGTGGGGCGGGGCGATTGGTCAAAATATAGGAACCATTTCTGGAGCGATCGGGTCAAAGGTCAAAAATCAAGGTCTAGGCCCTTTTTCACTCAATAACTCAAAAAGTTTTCATCCAAATTGTCTGAAATTTGATGGAACAGTTGGTCAATGTCCAGGAACGATCTGGTAGAATATTTTATGCGATCCGGTCATGGGTCAACGTCAAGGTCATATATAACTTGATAACTCAAAAATTATTGTACCATATTATCCAGTTAGCAGTTTCTTAAATTTTGGGAGGGAACTGACAAAGTGGAAGAGAAGGTATGCGCTCTACCGATTGCACATGATCTAGTTTGTATATATACTAAACCAATGTGTACCAAATTTTAAGTAAAAATATTGAATATATAAAGATAAATAAATACAAAGGTATATAAGACACTGGCAACTTAGAATGCAGAGCTGTGATTGGGTGGAAGAGACTGTGTGTTTTCGCACGTGTATATGTTCTCCATGAAAACGTATGGTCTTATTTATGTTTTGCGGGTACTAAGCTGTGCCAAGCTGTAAAAAACTGAGTTGCCACACGTCACCACATTACAATCATTATTAATTTCCTAATTGGCGTGATTAACATCGATACGTACAAGTTTTTTCTAACTTTTAACAACAAAAATATCTTTTATTTTTTTAATTTTTAATTTCTTTAACGGCCAAAAAATAGCCGTAAAATTAAAACGAATGACATGAATGATATAAAGTAATTTAAGAAGGATGTGCTTAAAAAACACACGTCAAGCTCATTAGGGCTAAAAGTGATATTTGGTGTCAATCTAGTTTTCAAAACTGTGATAAACGTTAAATAAACTAGAAAATTAATTTTTGTCCAAAATAAATACAGAAATTGTTCATTTATCAACAACATAGTCCCACCTGACTCTTTCCTCCTTCAATTCCTTTTTTTCTGAACAAAATGTCAATTATTTCAATTGTAAACAGCTCAAAATTTAGCGTTTCTCAACGAGTGCAATTTCAAAGTTGAAAATAGTTTGAGGATTTGCATGGTTTTAATTACCAGTATCCGGAAAGCTTCAAGGAGGAAAACTGCCAGACGGAAAACTGGCAGTCACTTACTAGCAATTTATGTATTTTTCTTCACTTTTGTGAAATTTTATTTAGCTATTAACACATTCTAAAAACATTTTAATCTATACATAAAAACGGCGTTAGCCCTTCGTTAAGGAGTAAGATGATATTCATTTTTACATTATTAACTTTATATATATATATATATATTCATTTTGGATTACATAATAATGATAATAATCAAAGGAAAATAATATTTCAACAAAGCTACTTTTTTAAATTTCTTTTCTGACAGCTTCTTACAGTCCCTTGTAATTAATTTCCTATTCTCATCAATAATAAAACTTATGGTTCCGAAATAAACGTTAAACCCCGTGTAATGATTTGCGATTACTAGCTAATCAGATGTTCTCATAATTATATAATTTTGAATAATACAATATATTAAGTAAATGTTAAATAAACTTATTGTATTTTCAATATTTATTACATTTGTATTCTCCTTCATTTTTAGAATTTTCATTTAAATGTTAAAAGTATTATTAATTTAAATGCAATCCAATCCGATCGACTGAAATTTTCAGAGAATTGAGTAGGTAAAAGCAGGTTAATAATCATAGTTATTGGGTTGCATTTTCTTAATATTTCATAAACATCGATCGAGGTGGTTTTTTGATGAGTACAAGCGTTAATCAAGCTTAAAGGCTTGTTCAATTCTCAAATTATAAGCAAGAAAAAAGAAATAATCAGACACTAAACCCCTTATGAATTGATAATGAAAAGATGCGTTGTGCAAACAAAGAAATTGTATCCTGCCACAGATACAATCATTTCCTTCTTTCTTCTCTTAGTAATTTTTATTTCTTTACTGTATTTGCTGATTCATTTTTATTAAATTTAAATATAATAATGTATGTTATATAATTTTTCTAATAAATTTTTATGTATCAAACTATTATTATTGTTTTTGTATACTAATTAAAGATGAAAGTCCCCTGAACGCTTTTTTTATAAATTAAAATGTTTTAAGTGACTAATAGGGTGGAGCGTTTTTTCAACTTTTTTGAGTTGGGTCTGGTAATAGAGTGAAAAGTTGCAATTTTGTGCTAAAATAATATGTGGAAAATCTTAGATCTCTAAACCAATTTTTTCATGCGCCATAAGAGACTTGAAAATTCGAAAAATAGTGAAAAACCACCATATTATATTTATCTTTTTTAAGTTTCATTTTTCATATATAGGATTCGTAATAGATGAAATAAGATAGGTAAAGGTCCAATTCGCTCCAGGAAAAAAAAATAAAGCTCTGCTACGTTATGCGCCACAATTGTGTTAAATATAACCAAAATATTGAAAAAAAATCGATTATTTTGTTAGATCTCTAAAAATTGGTTTAGAGATCTAAGATTTTTCACGCATTATTTTAACACAAAAGGGCAACTTTTTATCACTATTACCAGATCTAACTCAAAAAAGTTGAAAAAACGCTCCACCCTAGTGACTAAAGTAATTAAATTAACAATAAGTGACAAGTAGTATACCGCCTGGCAATTTTCTGCTTCTGCATTTTTCTGCCAGACAGTTTTCTGTCTGGCAGTTTTCAATGCACTATGATTCGATACCTCCAGATTTCGTATTATCTTTTCTTCAATTTTCATTTAAATTGGAGAAGTTAAGCCATCGTTATTTAGTGTAAAAAGCAGTTATAGATAAATGGTGACTTCGGTGTCGATTTTTAGTTGGTAGTTGTAGTTCCTCATAAATAGTAGTTTTCTAAGCACAACCTTTATAAATTACTATATATCTCTCATATCATTTCTTCAAATTTGAAGGCATTTTTTTGAATTAGTTCCCACATAAATACCAAATATATTTTTGTATTTAAAAGTTCAAAAATAATTACGTATTGGCGAAAATCAGCGTAAATCACGTAAATTAGGAAATTAATTGGAATGAGGCGACGTCTGTTAATGTAGAAATACAATTTGGTCAACTACTAACCACACTAAGGTCAATGTTTTCATGGATTACAAACATATGCGTGACCTGTGATATGGTTAAATTTCACCCAATCACAGCTCTGCCTGTCAAGCCGATGATACACAAGCCTGAAATTGATGTATGCACTCATGGAGACAGGGTGCAACTGATACACTACAGTTTTTACCGCAGCAGTCACCACTCTCATAATAATTGGAGTCTTTTCCACTCAAATTCTGGTGAAGACATATTGAGGAGCGACGAGGAGCAGCAACATCCCGTTCAACCGCTGCAGTCGCACTTTTTGCTGCCCTGAGTGCGGGCGAGTCCAACATGTTTGATCTCCGCAAACGAGAGTCATTGCTGCCTGCAAGCTACCATTTGGCAGGTTGCAAGAATTGCGTGCCGCAACTAATGCCGCAATTGCTGCTAGTGCATCAACGGCTTACGTGAACTTGAGTGCTTTCCTAAATGATTAGTAATTTATATTTATTATTGAAAAGTTGACCCTTTTGTATAGAATCTCTATGCTAAGCAATAACAATTTTAGGGTAGCAATGTACAAGTTGTAACCAGTTATTGCAAAAAAAGAGGACTTAGTTACAAAATTCTGTTCGACAGATCATATTTAAAATATTTATTCCTTTTTACCTATAGTGGAGACATGTCAAATCGAATAATATTCATTTTCTTGATGCCTACCATTGGTATTTTTGTTATTTCTATTATTTCAGAATTTTTCCCCTTATATTCATAATCTTAGAGTTTAATTAGTTTCAAATAATGTTGTAGCTTGAATAAAGAGAGAACCGGTGTTGGTGGGATATAATATAACTTTTAATAGTTTCTTATAATAGGTACTTCAAATAGTGTTTAATAATAGTTACTTTTAATAGTCTCTAACATTAGTTACTATTAATAGTCTCTAACATAGTTACTTTTTTGTAGCTTTTAACTGAATTCAGTGGAAGTCAACTGCTTCAATTAAAATGCCTAAATAGCTCATTTACACCATTTACATTCCGTTAACTTTCTCTAAAAGAATTACTCGCTGCATTTCATTTGAAATATTACCATAATGACAGTATTCATTCATTGTATCAGATTTCCAGAAAAACAAAAAAACCATTACCTCCAAATTATAGATACAATAAATCAGTCCCTGTGCCATGTAGATATTGTATTTCATGGAAATGCTTGAACAGGAGGAATGAATCTTGAAAGATCTGAAAATGAGTTAACCTATGACAAATGAATAATGTTCATGACTCAAAGGCTAGTACTCTAATGAAAAGGAATCACTCTAACTTATAACGGATGTATGGCTTCCATGTTTGAGATGCTGTGACTCTCTTGAAAATAATCTTAACTTATAACGGATGAAAAGCTATCATGACTCGAAAAGTGTTACTCTCATGAAAAGAAAGAAGCAAAGAGTATTAATGAAAGACAAGCTATGATTGCCATTGATTTAATAAATATCAATTATGGATCAGAATTCAATTTAGAAATTAGTAGAAAAGTTTAGCAACATATATATTATAAGAGATATTTTCAGATGTTCTTAATTCAACTTCTATCTCTCTCATTTTCTGTCAATATCTGTTTGCTTTACTCCGTGACAATTCCAAGCTTAGCATCAAATAATGATTTTAGACCATTAACAATTTTACAGTAAAAATGATAATGGTCATCATTAAAGGTCATTATTTGATAGAATACTTGGAGTTTTAACTGTAAAAAGGATAATGGTTCAAAGTCATTATTTGATGCTATGCTTTCAAATCGGGATCACAGTAATCGTAAAGTGGATGACTAGTTGAATTTTACATTTCTTACAAATAGTGCAGGGACTTTGTTACGAGTGTGCAATAATTAATGAGAAAATTGAGAGTAAACAGAGAGACAATGGAATAGAGTTTACATAATCGTGTCTCTGAAAGAATTATCAGCAACAAACAATGCAATTACGAATAAATCAATAGAAGGCAAGTGAGACATAAATAATGACTATATAAGGTGTAAAAGAAATTGTCATTAAATAAGGAATTTTACTTCAATACTCACTATTCAAATGAAATTTTGAATAATAATAATATTATTGCGTGGAACATGAATTAGTTAATGTAGATGAGATTGAAGACAATAACTTGTGAAATATTTATTTGTCAATAATCTCTATAGATATTCTTCTTCATGATATTTAACAATAAAAATATTATTTATCCTTTGACGTCAACTACTTATAATTTAGCTACCAAGTGATTTATATTCAAAGAATATTAAAAATAAAATTGCAGTCTGTCAACGTTCTCCAAGAGAAAATATATTTTTCTTCTATCGTCTGCTTTCTATCGGTGATTATATTAATCTATAATAAATGATTGTTTATCTTCAACGAAAATATAATCATGAATATGAAAGTCCTGTACTCTATTTATTGTTGAACAATTCTGACCATTGTATATAGTGTGTGAAATTATAATATTTATTTAATTTTTAAATCGTTTCGTCATTTGCTATATTTATATTTATTCTTCCTGATAAAATACTGTTCTTCATTCAATTATGTTTTTTTTTGTTCTTTTTCATAAAATTTCCTTCACTTACTATTTAATTTGTTCTGTGACTATTTATCTTAGATACTCCAAACCGACCTTTTCTCTTCAGTTCCACAGACAAAGATCTCGAGTGTACATTTATTGTCCTGATACAAATACACTCACTGGGCACTCGGACCTTTATTGGGGACTGGTCCAGGGGTTCTTCAAATAATTTAGATACTAGACACTATTTGATGAAAGTGAAATGGAAGATAAAATGTGGAAGTTATAATTTATTAATAGCACTGGAAAATAAAATACGCGAGTTAATATTTATTAGTAGGTCTGATGGAAGAATAAAAGATGGAGTTATTAGTACTTCCAATGTAAGATTAAGTGTAAAAATTATAATTTATGAGTAGCTCCACTGGAAGATTAAATTCACAATTTAGAAGTAATGAATAAGTTCTTATACCTATAACTACATAAAAAATGATTTAATATGGAAATTTTTTAATATTACAATGATATATATGGATAAAAAAATATATTTCAGCTCTCATGTTAATTAATAAATAAACTATTCAATGAAATGTATCTAAATCTAATGAATGTAGAATACAAAACTAATCAGTTTACAGACAAAACTTTACAAGTTTGAAGAAACTGAATTATTGTTTCTTGTTTACAAGCATATCAATACATGATAACTGACATTTTAATGTCTCACTGCTCTAAATGTCATACACGCAGCTCATCTCATCTGACATTAAAAAATGTAATAAACGTTTAATGCATCTTTGCTGTACTGTAATGTTAATGCAGTTATATTGGCAAGGAGGAATTATATCGAGCTCAAAGTACTCGTAAAGTGATTAGTAATTAAAGATTGTGATGGTAGATTTCCACATTTTTGGACAAAACCGATTCTTGGAAAAAGGCAAAGCCTATTCCTATTTCGATTAATCGTACCATCACAAATTGAAAGTCAATCATAAAATGACGTGATTATCATTGGATCTTGACTTATACCAACTTCCATCTCCCGATTTCTCTAATTAGTGTTTTGTAGGCGAGTGGTTACACTTTTATTGAAATTGTTTTCAAATAATTGTTACAGTAATTTGTGACTGTAAAAATTGTTTCTAAATAAAGCCTAACGAATGAAGATCATCCCATACATAAATACTAATAGTTTTCCGTAAAATACCCTATGATAACATTTTCTATTGCACGAAAGTACTTATTTTGTATTGATTGAAATCCTATAATAGGATATTATTATTTCAAAATTGGCTATTGTTGTATCTAACATGTATTTACTACGCACTTTGACCTAATAAATTCAATAGCAATTGAAATTTAACAATACTGATCTGATACTTTGCCATTTTAACTATGCTTCTCTGGTGCATGGATTTACTGGTGAGTTATCAATGATTGATGAATGGTTGATGAAAAACATACTCTCCCTTAATTAACGTTCTAAATCTGTAGCTAAGTTGTTTAGTAATCGCCTAGATCAAATTAATGCCAAAAGAAGTATACTGTTGAATTCCATAGAGATTATTTTCTCTAAAGAGGCAAAATATTTAGGAGTCATTATAGAAAGTAATCTTTCAATTAGGGATAATGTGAATTGTGTAGCGGATAAGATATCCATAAGTGTTGGGTTATCATTTGATGCCCCGAATAACACACTGTTAAATTTGTATCATACACTCATCTATCCTTACATGACTTACTGTAATCTTGTATTGGGTGCAACTACTCAAGTTCACCTTAACAAATTAGTGATGCTTCAGAAAATAAGCATCAGAAATTGTCACAAGTAGTGGTTTCTTGGACCACTGAGACCCTATTCAAAAGAACTAATTGTATTAGGCTTTCTGAAATCTATAAATATTTGTGCTGTATATTCACACAAAGGAACAACTATTTACTTACCACTGCTGAACATAATCACTTCATTAGAAATAGAGATTAATATTCAATACAACATTTTCAACATCTATCACTAGCTCAAAATTCTCTCATAAATAGTACCTTCTACGTATAAAAGTATTCCAGCTTGCATAAGGAATGAACTCACTTTTAGTTCATTTAAATCATTATTAAAAAATACTCAAGTTCTGACTATTCTGGTTAATCATGTTTATAACTATTTGTTAATTAATTTGTTAATTTTTAGCTGTATCATTTGTATAGCATTCGTTTTTTTCTCTCTATTTCGTGATTTTTTTTATATTTTGTTATTTATGTGTTAATAGTCTGTCTTAAATATAATCATGGATAAATTGCCCAAAAGATCAATGTTGGTCTAGAAAGGGCTTGAATTTTTTAGAATGTATTCTAATTAGTAAGTAATAGAATAAAATGAATATGTTTAGTGTTTACATACTTTTTACAATAATTTTTTTTGTTTGTTTCAACAATTATAACACTTTTATAGCTAGGATTATTGAGTTAATTTGATAATTTCATTCCAATTTCACAAGTTTTAAAATAAGAATTAAGTAATCGATAAAATGAAATTATTTTTTAATGAATAAACAATTTAAAATTTTATAGTATACAATGTTCATTAGTGTGGATCATTTTCTCTACTTTTTTCAGCACCAAATAAATTATCTATCAAATTTGGTATCCATATTTTGGTTTAAATAGCATATTGTTAAATCTTCCACATAAAGTGTCGTTGCACTTAATTAGGTACCACAGCAATATACTATTTAATATTAACTGCTTTCAGTTAGACAGTCAGTGATTGCATTTCATCATAAAGTGTTGTTTCACTAAAAAATTATAAGGTACAACATCAGTTTCATTTTATAGAGCCTGTTCTCAGTTAGGCACTCAGTTGTTCCTTTTTCACACGGCACGCAAAATTCTCAGTTAATTTGCATAAAGTTCCTCAAGCGGAAGATGTTACCAAAAAACCGAGCGTGCTTTATCGACACTGAAATCTACAAAGAAGAAGTACGAGATAAAAAGAATGCTGAGCATTGTTCATTTTGAAAAATAGTTAAGTATCAATTATGCAAATTTTCCATTATCTCCATTATAATCACCAGTTAAATATATATGAAAAATCAAGAGTTACTACATTCTTTTACTGAATTTCAATCTAGAATTAAAGTATAATTCTCTTATTGAGGTTCATTGTAAAACAATCGAATTTGGGAATCTATTCAAAGACTAGAGGCAAATAATGAACGGTATAGGGGAGAGGAGAACTGCCTTTCCCCCTCACTTCCAGCTCTTAATCTCAAGCTGTTAATCTCTTCCATCGTGATTTTCAAAGTTCTTTAGGAAATTTCTAGTCGTGAATGTACTCAGGGTAGGAAAAATGGAGCTTTATGACAGGTATAGCGAGATAATTTACGTATATTTTAGTCTAAAAAGATGCTCAAATGTGGACCAATTTACTCCATTGCACTTCAGAGTGAGCTAGTAATGTAAAAAGAAGTAATATAAACTTATTAAGAAGAATAAGAGGCTATTGATTAATATAGAGAACTAGTATAAAATGAGGACAAATTGAAATGTTTGAGAAGATTCTTACTCAATAGGGTACCTATGTTATGAAGAGGTTATTTAAACTTAACAGATAAGGGTTTTTTTCGGACTTCAAGCTTTCGAATAGAAAGATATCTATCCAGCATCAGGACAAGATTACAGACCATTTCAACAATACTTTTTCCCCTTATCCGAATGATGATGAATAAAAATGTTTCAATTCAAAAACTGGAACCTGTAAAAAACCTTGAAGTTTAAGTAATATTTTGATAATTTCATTTGTATGCTACATTAATTGATGAATAAATAGTCTTATCTAACTGTAATTGAATTATAATGCTGCTCTGAAATTGTAGTGAATATTTTCAAGTTAATATTTAGGATGCGTCTTTGAAGGTCAATAACACTGTTGCATTAAAACTCGCTAGTTTTTAATTTTATGAATATTGAAACTATGGCAAAAAGATATAAACAATCCACGATAATTTCCATTCCAATGGGTATCGAAAACCTCTTATAGTGATGTGTAGAAACAAATAAACATGGATAGATGTAAGTCAGATTAGAGAACAAATATTACACAGACTACAATTTATGTTTAATTTAATTCAGACACTAATTTATATTATATACAGCCACAAGAATTGATAATATTTTTCATTCACATAATCGAAGTTCACAAACTGATAATGGACATCATATTATAGAATACCTTTTTTCAGCACTTTGAAATTAACACTGAATCACCTCGGTTATGATATTCCATTAATGCATTATTTGAGAAAGATTTATATATCGGTAATATTTAACCTTTTCTAACGAGAAATTTTCAGTTATTTATGAAGCGTCTGAAAATAAAGTCTTAAATCCTACTTTAAAGCCTTACTCCGCAGTCAAATCACCGGCTAAGACCAGCATAAACCTCTTTTATTCATTTTCTGGAAAATTTTAATACAGAAGAACTATAAGATGCAATATTTTTCAATTCTCAGACAGATAGACAAAATCTCAAATGAAATTACTATTGTACCTCACGTTGTACAAGTTCTTCTTTCACAACTGTTTGCCCATTGATGGACACTTCGAATTCGTTATTAATAACAGAATCTTTAAGAATTTAGTAAACAGTACTCGAATGTGTATAGTAATATCATTGTAATAATTTAGCTCCTAAGTGTCACAAAAGTTGCCGATTAGTCTTTATAGAGTGTCATTATATCTGTTTTGGTCAAAGAAAATATTAGCCTTCGAAACAAATCTTGAATTGAGTTTATTGATTGACAACTAGGGTGGATCATTTTGAGGTTTTTTTTCGATTTCGCCTTAGCTAAGATGATAGAAATTGGCACATGGGTGAAAAAACACGTTATGAAAAATTCCAGCCTAATCGATTAACATATTCTGCCCCTGAGAGAGGGGGGAACTATTGAAAATATGCTGAAAACCCCCCATAATCTAATGCAGCATTAAACTGGGCTCTCGACATCTTTAAAGAATGCTATAAAGACATACATGATGATAAAGGTCTGATAAGATCATTTTTTGCAATAACAAAGTTCTACGTGAGCATCTTTTTCCTCCCGGGGGGGGGGGGGGGAATGTCATATTTTGCAGAAAATTGCTAATATTTAGAATTTATAACTATATTATACAAGGTTCTTGATCTCACATACAATTGCTACAACTGTAAACATGATGCAGATGGTCCATACATTTGATATATACAAAGAAACAAGTTCTACCTAAGTATCTTCTGCCCCCGGGGGGCGGCGGAAAATGTACCTTTTTAGTTAAAATTGTGATAATTAATGTCAAAATGTCGTTTTAAATAGGTCAGATCAATCATAATATGATCTGATTGGTTTAATGTGGTCTATATTGTTTCAAATTAATTTATTTGATCACATAGTAATATTTTCCACCATCAATCCCTGTGGTTAACGGCAAAATAAATATTTTAACACTTTTTCATGATTTTTTTAAATATATATTGGAAGTAATTCCAAGACTTTATTGAATAGCTATATAAAAACTGCTCTATGTATTCAAATATTGAATGTACAGCTCGTAGCTTGCCAATTTAGTAATACTGGCAACCCAGAACTCACCTCGAGGAGGTGGCTGTATACGTCGATTTTCACTCCATCTAGCCCCTACCACCCACCCATGGTTGAACGATTTGATCTCTACAATTTCATGTCTATCTCTGATCGAAATCTTGGCATCTCAGTTCTTTAATGGATGTTTGAGCGGATATATCAGTCTCTCTTAGAATTCCCTATCAAGCTGATTTTGCAACACTATTTATATATACCTAATTACAATTAAATTAACGATAATACGTGATAAATTGGAATGCAGCCTTGTTCTTCTGTTGAATCTTAGAAAGAGTTGACGTTGAATGTGAATATTTCTTATATAATTAATTATGAACCGAATAATCGATCATTTTCTTTTTTGTTAACTGTTAGGTATATGATATATAACCATAGGTTAAGTTTAGAGTGTAGAGGACAATTAAAGATATTCCAATATCATATTCATGTTCAAAAGTCATACATAATCAATTATTTTGTATCTCATAAAATATCTAATATAAGTTAAATCCATCCTCTGTTTCAGTTTTAAGAACAGGGCCGTCTAAATCTTCCAGTTATCTGTTTGAGTATTTTTGACGTCGCTTTATTACTCTCAATCCATCACTGTTCAGATTCGTGAGGTACAAACATTAATTTGATACAGCCATGCAGGTCACAAAAATAAATCCAATTTTCTATATTGCTATGAACTTTATGATCCATTATTATTTATTACCAGTTTAGGGTAAAAACCTACTACGTCATTTTCAGATATGGAGGTAATTTGTATACCATACACGGAAAAGAAAAGAGACTGATATTTTAACTGTACTTGTACGGTCAGAATGAACATGTAATGTTAAGAACAATGTGTAGTTATGGGTAAAATTTCATTCTTAACTAACAATTCTTCTCTAACAATATATGAAGAATGTTACATAAGAAATATGTTATCTTTAATTACAAATATTTTTTTTTTAGATAATTTCATTGATATATAAAAAAATTCATTCTTACTCTGAAACTCGAGGTAATATATTCATAACATATTGATGCGTTCTAGTTATAGGTAATCAATATTTATATCCATATTACTACATTGATATATCCGTCTTCTCGTTATTTAATCCATTTATTTTTATGTTATCTCATTGGCCAAAATGTTTCCAGAGAAACTCTACCTGTTATTTCATATATATTTACACCAAGGGTTCACTTCTCACTCTATACTTCTGAATTAATATTATCGAATTAGCATCATAAACTCTAACTAAATTGAAGCAAAAATGTTTTTGTAATTACCCGATGTGGAGTTAATTGGTCAATATTTATCATAATGACGAACTATAAGTCAACAGTTTTTTTATAGCGCTATTTGTTTGCTTACCAGACTTCTTCAATAAATTTAAATGAAAGATTTATTTATTCATTTATTTATTTAAACTCAAAATGTTCCCTTACATGTGGACGTGAAACGCGGGATAATTTCACGTCCAATTTTTAATAAACACATGTAAGTAGAAATAGGAACATTAAGGCCCGGTAAGCTTAATCGCTTCAAGGGCAACCAAGTTAAAATTATGAATTTTATTGAGCATTGTTATTGGAAGTTTAAAAAAGGAACTGAAAATACATTGTTGGTTTTGAATTAAACCTAGCTTATACTTATGCCTAAATGGTAGAAATGTTTCAAGATATTTTAAACTAGTGTCCAAACTATTCCAAACATCACAACTTGTATAATAAATGCTATTCTGTGATCTTGATCTATTAAACTTGGACAAAGTAATGTTAGCTACAATTCTAGTGGAATGAGAATGATTATTTGTATTTGATTCAATATAGTCCATCAGACATGGGAAATAATTTTCTATATTCACAGTTTTATATACTAAAGTACCTAATTTAAACCTGTACAATCTATTTAGATTCATCACTTCAAGCTCCCTGAACATATCAGCAGTATGAGCAAGATAGTGACTTCCCTCTACTGTGCGTCTCTTGTGAACAACAGATATCCTACTAATTGAATAGTTAGCCGTGCCGTGTCACAATTCTATTTCATACATCAAGCGACTGGTACAATGCAATTGATCTTACGTTGGATGCCAATGTATCTTGAAATAGAAGATGAATCCTAATTAATATGAGTTGCTAACCTCAAATTATTATCAAGAGTGAGACCTAGGAAATTTATTTATTTTGTACAACCAATAGTTCTTCCATTCATGATCACAGCATCAAGAGTAAATGTTTCACAATAGGAAAAGACCCTATTTAGTTTTATCAGAGTTAATTTTTATCCTTTTGTTTTCAAACCAGGTATTTATTGAAATGAGATCACTGTTGGTCCTGTGACGTATTATAGGTAACGAAGTTTTTGGAACAGAGCATGATATTGTGGAGTCATCCGCAAACAACGTTAATGAGAATCTGTTGGAACAGTTAGGGAAATCATTGATAAAAATTAAAAACAGTGAACCTCCAAGCACGCTTCTTGGGGCACTCCACATATCACTGCTCGATCAACTGATGATACACCATTAACTATTACAGATTGTGTGCGAATGAATAAATAAAAGATCAGAACCATGCCAGCGGAGTACTCCTTACACCGTAATGAAACAACATAGAAAGCAGAATATAATGAGAAAAAGAATCGAAAGCTTTTTTTAAGTCTAGGAACAATGAAAAGTATCGAATACACATCATTTACTGAATTTAGCATAGTTTGTGTTGTATTTTTGTCCTTCTTGAATCCCTACTGGTGAGGAAAGAAAATGTTATAAGAATCAAAATAGTTCTCAAGCTTATTACAAACTACTTTCTCGTATATTTTAGAGTATGTTGATAATAGTGAGATAGGACAACATTTTCTTTGTCACCTCCCTTATAAAGGGGTAAAACAGTAGCTTGCTTAAGGCATTACGGAAACTCACCATAATCAAGGATTTGTTAATTAAGGAAGAAACAGCAAGAGAAAATATGTTAGTTAGATGTTTTAGCACAAACACAGGAATAGAATCTACACCACATGGTTTATTCTTCAATCACAAAATAATCCTTCCTACAGTATATGACGAAACAGGGGAGAAGAAGATAGAGTTTGATATAATTTCCCCTTAAATAATTATTGAAATTGTTTGAATGATATGAAAAACTGTTCGTTATATGTTGTCTAACTGTGAAAAAAAATCATTAAATTTATTAGCAAAAATAAAAGGATCATGTAATTTAATACCATCATATTTCAAGAAAACAGGATTGGTATTATGTTTTCCTTTACACCCAATTAAATTATCTATCAATTTCCAAGTTCTGCCCATGTTATATTTAAATTCACCAAATTTCCGTATCTCTGTGGTTACATGGTTCCTGTATATATTGTCATTTTACCAGTTTTTAGTAGCAGATAGTAATTTGACATTTTTTCTTATTTCATATCTAATACTCCTATTGAACAACGGCTTGGTAAAGTTTTTATATGAGATGCTTTTTATTTATTATAGGGCAGTGTAAATTATATTATTCCATATGTACATATAAAGTTCAATCTATCTATACTACTATCTGGCTCATCCCATTTGTGACGTTATCTGTTATTCCTTATAACATTTCACTCTATGGGTTACGTGTGATAGAATCCTACTCTGTTTACTATTTTCAGATTCCTTTTTCTCAATATATCTCTTTCTACTAAATACTCATTGTACCATGCCCTAGAACCACCTTGCCAATATGGTTCCGACCTCAGGCCTCTGGTCCAAGCTTAACTGTAATTAGGGTAATAAATTAATGTAATTAACACTTTAAAGAGAATATATTCATTAGTCAAGCAATGGTAATTACACAGTGTATCTTCACTAGAACGCTCACAAGTTAATGTCTCAATAACTAAGACTGGAGATAAGGTGTGTATCTCGTGCGAGCCGATCGGTAACTAATTTGAATGTTACTTTACTCACAGTCATATAGGTTCGTGATAGCAGTAATGCATACACAACTGCTGTGTTTGCATCACTACATCGCTCCCCCCTTCCGAAAATTTCAAAGTTACAATTCACATTTTTCCAAAACTGCCAGCTGGTTTGTCTACCCATTGTTACTCTATATTGAACAATGTTCAGACGCTCACGTTGTTAGTGGAAACATGTGTTTTAGATCTCTCGAAATTTCTCGAACCGGCAATAAATACATTATTAGAAAATTGAAAAATATGAGTTTTAATTCGTTCTAAAAATATGTCATACTAACGTGCATTCACCAAACTTTCTTACATTTTTTATCTTACCTATACAATCTTAATTTTGCTTTAACAATATTTTTATTTATTCCTAAAACAATCTAAATTATTCCTTCCTAATATGTCTCAGTTCAAAATGTAACAACTTTTTCATTTTATTAATGTAACAACTTGCCTAATCTATTTGAGATCTCACCTCTCCCCTCCTAATATTTAGAATATTATTCTAAATATTATCAGAGACCTTTGATCACTCCAATACATTACACAAGTTTGTTACTGCATTTACATTTAAAAACAAAATTTTATAATCCAAAAAAAAAAATTTCATTTATAAAAATATATTTTATTTAACTTAGTTATGTTTTATTTTAATAAAATTCCTTCTTTATTGATAAAAATAATTTTTCATTTTAATTTATCATATGTTATGATATCGTATTTTATGACTTTTTAATTAATTTATATTCTTATTTGAATTTATATGAATTTTGATCATCTTTATCAAATTTTTAATTGAGACAGTCTTAATCCTTAAAATTAAACATTAAAATGAACACCGAAAAAAAAATTAAACTTAAAATTAAATTCAATTGAAAAACGATCATTGTTAATTTTCACTTAAAATTACCCAAACTTAAAATTAAAAAAAAAACTTGAAATAATGGTCAAATTTAGTTTGGAATTTTTTTTTCTTAAATGCTGCTAGATCTTGTTTTGGTAATTTTGCTTTTTGTTTTTTGTTTTTTATGAGGCATTACTATAAAGTTTGTCGCCTGAATGTTTATAGCCTGATCGTTAAATATATTTACTGTTCCAATTAGTTTCCCTGTTCTAAAGGGGTCCCTCTTTTGATTTGGTTAAACGCTTCTGTCGCCATTTTAGACTTCAGACTCCGCATTTCATACATTCTCATGTCCTCATTGGACTTTACCTTTCTGGATTGATTGTACCCACACACCATAATTATCACAACCAACAGTGTTAGGATTAACACCAAAATGTCGCTAAACAAATCCGGTATTAGGTCATATTTTGTAGACCCCATGGATTTAATGGTTTGCTCTAAATGAGCCTTGTTCATTGAAGTCGACTTCTGGATCAACTTCACCACCGAGTTCAGGTCAAAGTTGCTTTGAGTTTGTCCCATTTTGCGTCAGCTGTTCCTTCTCACGACCTTGATTTATAGTTCAGTGTGTCAACCGGCTGTGAGTGGCTGAGAGTCAGTCACTGGAACTGATTTTGAATATATATATATATATATATAATTTTTTTTTCTTCAAATTTTCATTCTGATTCCAAACAATTTTACTACTACATTTACAAAGTATAATTCATCTTATTCGTTACACCAACATTTAAACACAAAATTTAAAATTAACATGCACACAAAAAAATTAATCCTCTTAAATTATTATATGAAATTTTATATTAATAAAATTCATAATTCATCACATCAACTTAAATTAAATACATACAATTATTTTACATGTACAATAATTCTTTTACTGAGCAAAGGAAATATTGTATTTTGAACAATGAGTTGTATGATGTGTTTGTTTGACTTGCGTAAGCAAAAAAAATGTAAACATTTCTCTGAAACTTTGCATGTAACCGTGTTATATGTCACTTGTTCCTGTTACATGTTACATGTTACCTCATGTTACTTCGTGTTATGTGTTCCTTTTTTGGGCTACCTTTTTGATGTTTATATTCAAATTACTTATAATTTGATTTCCTGTTTAATGATGTTAATGAAATTATTTAATTAATTGGTTGTGAATTTTTCCAACTTAGTTAGGTAATTTATGTTACTTGTTATCGTTTGATGTCCTATTTTAATTATAGCTTTGTTTTTTTTTCACTTGTAATTTATGTGTTTTTAGATGATTTCTAATTAATACTCGATCACCTATCTGTATAATTTTGTCTTTTCGTGTCTTATTGTGGTAAATTATGCGTTTGTTTGATTGATTAATTATGTTAGCTCTAATCTGATCTTGAATAAATACAGCTTGTCTGGCCTTAACTTTGACTATTGATTCTGATGTATCTAAATTGTAAATGTTATCCAAATTTTCTGCTTGAATATTTGGTGATGTATCCCGACCAAAAAGAGCGAATGAAGATGTATCCTTCAAGGACGAATTTAATTGATTGTTGATTGTGTTTTGGACAATATCGAGAAACATGTCCCAATTATTGTGATTTACTGTAGCTACATAGAATCTTAATAATTTGTTAATTCTCTGGTTATTACGTTCACAAATTCCATTGGAATATGCTGAGTATGGTAATACCTCACACTTATATATCTGATGTATTTCACTGAAAGTTCTAATTGCGTTAGACTTAAATTCTTTCGCACAATCTGACATTAACGTTTTGGGATATCCACAACGACTAAATGTTTTACTTAGACAATCAATTACTGTGTTAGTTGATTTGTCAGCTACTGCGTGTAATTCGTTATATCTTGTCAACACTCATGTTATTGATAAAATGTATTTGTTGTTCGTGTCAGTTGTAATAAAAGGTCTTATAAAGTCAAATGAAACTGTTTCAAATGGTGCATTAGCTACTGGGGCAGACATTAATTTAATTGGTGTATCTAGACTTCCTTTAAGGATTTTGCAAACGTCACATCTTTTGATAAAAGATTCTATGACCGATCTTTCTTGAAAATGATAATATTTTAGTCGAAATTTAAATAGCGTATGAGCTAAACCACAATGAGTGTTAAAATGTATTGAATTAATTACTAAATTGATCATTTCATTTGGTATAACATAATTAACAATACTGACTGCCCTAGTATCTATTTTCCGATGTCGATATAATATTCCGTCTAATATGAAAAACTCAGCTATGTTCCTAGATGTTCCTATTTGTTTTTTATTTAATATGTCCATTATTTCCTTACAAGCAAAGTCGTTTGACTGTGCAATCTTTAGTCTGTTTAAAGTCCATGTTATGTCTTCGTGTTTAGGTATGTAATTCAGAAATGGTTTTTCTTTGTTGATTTTATACAATTTATATGGATCTGATTCTTGTTCGTTTTCTGAGTCTGTTTCTGATTCACTGTCATTGTTGTTAATAATTTGTGGTACATTTAGCTTAGCCCTCGATCTTGTGGTTGCTATAAAACTTTCAATTGAGCTAAAACTTTCATTAGATGGTGTTAAAAGTTCACATTCATCTATTGTTTCTTCCGTTAAATGAGTTAATCTACTAAGGGTATCTGCTACCACATTGCGTTTACCCTCAAAATATTTGATGTTACAGTCATATGTGCTAGCCTCAATTGCCCAACGAGCCATAGCCGAGTCTAATGGAAGTTTATTACCAAAATATGCGCATAAGGGTTTGTGATCAGTTAAAATGGTTATAGGATACCCTAAACATAGATATTGAAATTCCTTTAAAGCTAGATGTATTGCAAGAAACTCTTGTTTAGTCGTGGAGTACCTTTTCTGAGTAGAATTAAATGATTTACTGAAATATGCTATTGGTCTTGATGTTTTGCTTTTGGTCGAATCTGGTTGTAGCAGTGCTGCGCAAACTCCGATATTTGAGCTGTCAGTAAAAAAATAAAATGGTCTGGAATAATTTGGATGAGCTAAAACCGTATCTGATGTCAGAATATTTTTGAGACTAGTGAAGCTAGCCTCACATTCGTCAGTCCAGTCAAATTTAGTGTCCTTCCTTAATAGTCTATATAATGGGTCGGCTTTCTGACTAAATTTAGGTACGAACTTACGAAAATAATTCGCAAGCCCTAAAAACCGCTGAAGTTGTTTTACATCTGTTGGTCTAGATGCTTCTCTAAGTTTTTCGTTTTGGATACAACGGATGCCCTCAGTAGTGACTCGATGTCCAAGAAAATAAATTTCGTGTTTAAAGAATTCACACTTCTCTAATTTTAATCTCAAATGAGCGTCACGTAAACTCATTAGCACTTGGCCAATATCATTTAAATGTTGTTCATATGATCGACTAAAAATTAGGATGTCATCAATAAATACGAAACATAGTTTCCCTAATACTTTATTTAACGCTTTTGTCATAATTGCTTGAAATACTTTTGGACTATTGACATACCCGAAGGGTAACCTTCGGAACTGCCACTTTTTACCATTTACCGCATATGCTGTAAGTTTTTTAGATTCTTCGGAGAGTTCCACCTGGTGAAATGCGCTCCTTAGATCTAAGCTAGAAAATATCTTAGACCCACCTAATGATCCTAACATATCATCTACTCTAGGTAAAGGAAATCCTTGTATATGGACACACTTATTTAATGATCTGAAATCTATTACGGGTCGTATTTCCCCATTCTTTTTATGAACCACTATTACAAGAAATTTATACTCTGACATTGAAGGTTCTATTGTTCCTTCCTGTAACATTGATTTATTAACTTCTTCAAGTTGTTCTTGAAATTTATGTGGTATTCTATACGGTATTTTGTTGATAACTATATTAGGGTCTTTCAATTTAATTGTGTGTGTGCATATACTAGTAGTCCCAATTGTTTCGTCATTAATAGTTATTACGTCTCTAAAGTTATTTAGTAACTGCGTCATTTTGTCTTCATACTCTGACATTCCACATGATATGTCAGCATTAACTAACCTTCTCAGTGCTGATGGCACTGTCTGAGAATTGTTTTCTACATTAGCACTTAATGTGATATCATGGCTTCTATCAGCACTTCATTCACGTGATATTTTACACTTTATCTCTCGGTTGCCATGCACTGCAACTAATGGCTCTCCATTAATTCCAACTGCATGTACCTTTGACTTTTCATAAATTAAATCAGGGGTAACGTTTCGTTCAAATGGCTTTGTTTTTTCGTCGGATTTCATAACCTCTGTTTGCCCTTTCTGTTGAGGTTTAACCCTTACCTTCGCAATACTACTGCGGCTGTTTGTTCGTTCGTTTATTTGTCTTATCAACGTTCTTCGTTTTGACCTATTAGAAGTAAGGACTAACTCTGCTATTAAACAATACGTGCTTAATAGTTCTTTAGTAGCTATTTTACGTTTTTCCATAAACGGAATTTTTTCTTCACCTAATTTCAATATTTTCTTATCAAAATCAATTTGCGCGTTCGTTAACGCGTCCCTTCCTAATATGACGTCATAGGGTAGACTGTTGTTATCGATTAGTAAAGCGTTTACTCTTTGCTTATTTGACTTTGATACAAATTCAAAATTTATTTCACCTTTTACTTCGGAACGTCCGTTTATGCCTTTAATAGTTACGTCCGATTTCATTATGTCCTCGTGACTCGCCTTGTAATTAAAATTACGACTGTTTATAATCGTTCTCTCACTTCCTGAATCTATTAAAGTTTCAAAATCAAATTCTTTACTATGTAAAATTATCGTTGGCTTAGAAGTCCTTTTTATCGTATAATGACAGTCCGTCAATCCGCTTAATTCATCCTTATTTTTTACTAATTGAACTGTTATATACGTTTCGCTCGTTATTTTATCCTCAACGCTTAACTCTTCTTCTCTTAATAAATCGAACTTATTTTTACATTCGCAATGATTTTTTGCATTGAGTGAAGAATTAATTTCACCATTGAATTTAACGTACACCGGATCCAATTTATTCAAGTTCAATTCACATGCGTGCACGGAGTTACCGACCGTTTTCACGTGAACCCTACCTTGTTTTTTACTTGTGTTCGTATTTACATTTGTTTTCGAAAATCCTTGCTCTGTCCTCGATTAAAAGGTTGTTGAGCACGGCATTCTCTCCCTATATGTCCTAGTTTATTGCAACGGTAGCACTTAATTTTATCACTATTACTGTGGGGGGTAGGGGTAGGGTGGTTGGTATTAGTGTTTTGTACATATGTTCTGCCTGTGTGATTGTATTTGAATCTGCTTCTGCGTGCATACCTACCTACTATTCCTCTGTGTTTTGCATCATATGCGTAATATGCTTCTGTATCTTCCTGCATATCCTCGTGATAATTGCCTTGATTCTCACCATCAGTTTTTTCTATCAAGAAAGTTTCTGTGTCATTGAAATTCTTCTTTGGTATTAGGATTTTTTTGTCATGCGGCAAAGATCTTATTTTCTTTGTTGTAGCGGACAGTAAATTAGCTGTTGTCTTGAGAGGACCTTCAATGACTCCTTTGATGATACTGGGGTTGATCTGTGGACCCAATATTGTTAAATACATTGATGTATTCATAAGATCTTTTGCGTGCTTTTTTAATCTGCATTTGAATGATGCATCGCTTTCAGTTGCCGTCCTTACTGGAAATTGGGCGTTCATTGTGGCGTCATTTAAGATATACTCTGTGACCTCGCCAATTTTTTCCAATGTACTTATTATATCACCGGCAGCTGTAGTTTCATCTTTCAATATATTAGTGTATAATTCATGACATACACTGTAGATATCCTTGCTTTCTTTCTGCACATATATATCTTCTAGTACCGTGCATATTTCTTGGTATGTGCTATCTTTAAATGTTTTACTGTTAACAACGTTATTAACAGTAATTTGAAAATCTCCTAGCTTGCAGTCAGCGCTTCTGAAAAGTATCTTCTTCTTTTCTGCGTCGTCCTTGTCCCCTAAACAGGATATATGATTATTTAATAGACTTAGATGTTGTTTAAAAGTGTTCTTTTCCTCGAAAGCTGGATCTTCTGGCCTCCTTCTTCCTCTGAATATCGGCAACGAATCAGAATTAATTATTGTCGTACTCCTGCTTTTAATTATCTCTTGGAGTTGAGCTTGTGTCAATTCAACCGACATTGTTTCTGTGTTTGTTTGTTTCTCTTTCCTATGTGTGTTCTGTTGTGTATCTTTGGGGGGTGTAATGTTCTGTTTACTTTTCTTTATTCTTGGTTTTGTCTTTCTTCCAGATCTAAGTTCTACAGATTCAGAATTTATCGCTTCGTCTTCCGAAGTTGGCATGTGTTTTCAATCCTATTGTTAGTGTGTACTTAAACAAGTGTAGTGCACGTGTTATCACAAATTACGAAAGAAAAAAAATAATATCCTAAAAAATAATCATTCAAATATAAAAAATAATGATTCAAATATAAAAATAATTATTCAAATATAGAGCAATATTTGTTAAATCAATAAAAATAAAATATTTATACCTGTCAATTATAAACAACACTCAGCAATATTACAAAGCTGAAAGAAATGCATGCACACATACATCCTATAATTATAACTGCTGCAATAATGATTAATTAACTTCTTCTTGACTGACCTTCTGCTTATTGCTTATTCACACAACAAAAACTTTTGACTAAACAGAACAGATTAATTCACCACTGGACTCAGCTCTAATAATAAGAACCTTCTTTGATCGCTTCAAAAATGAGACTGAAAGAGATAGGATGACATTACGCTATTGTAAGTTATACTCAACTTCCGGTTCCAAGTACAGTGGGCCCCGCTTATCAGGTTTTGTCGTTGATTTTTGCTCTGATGTTAACTGTTATGACGTAAACTGTTAACTGAATGTTCACTGAACGTTGTGCACTGAATGTTAACTGATTGTACACTGAACGTTGTACACTGAATGTTATGCACTGTATGTTAACTGAATGTTCACTGAACGTTGTACACTGAATGTTGAATGTTCACTGAACGTTGTACACTGAATGTTATGCACTGTATGTTAACTGAATGTTCACTGAATGTAGCAGTTTGAATAAATACTTTTCAGATGTAGTATTTAAACAAATTAGACTCTCAATTTCTGGTTGATTTACGGCTTTTTTGCATGTTGTTTATAATCGAATGTTTTTCATCACCATTCGCCAACGTGCAATCCTTTACCCTTTAATGTCGCTTCCTCCCTCCGTGCATTCCAGAATTTTCAAGAATTTTCAAGAATTTTCCAGAATTTTTTTTTTCAGACTGGTAAGTCTCACTGATTGTCTCTGCTCATTCAAATTTCAAATTAGGCCATCTGTACTCTCCTTATCCTTCCGATAATTTTCGAGATGCCGTTTGCTTGATCTTGAGTTGAATAATCTTTATACTTTATCACAAAAACTGAACACCTTAATTGAATCGTACCGTCATATAGGGTCGCAAAACCCGTTCTTGCTGTAATCAAATACTCTCCAATCAGATGGTTAACTTAGTTTTTGGTAAACTACAAAGCTTTCAATCTTTTACTTTAGTAATTGAATTTCCGTACATTAAATTCGAATTACTTAATCACGCACCATACGGCCACCAATGTGACGTTATCTGTTATTCCTTATAACGTTTTACTCTATGGGTTACGTGTGATAGAATCCTACTCTGTTTACTATTTTCAGATTCCTTTTTCTCAATATATCTCTTTCTACTAAATACTCATGGTACCATGCCCTAGAACCACCTTGCCAATATGGTTCCGACCTCAGGCCTCTGGTCCAAGCTTAACTGTATTTAGGGTAATAAATTAATGTAATTAACACTTTAAAGAGAATATTTTCATTAGTCAAGCAATGGTAATTACACAGTGTATCTTCACTAGAACGCTCACAAGTTAATGTCTCAATAACTAAGACTGGAGATAAGGTGTGTATCTCGTGCGAGCCGATCGGTAACTAATTTGAATGTTACTTTACTCACAGTCATATAGATTCGTGATAGCAGTAATGCATACACAATTGCTGTGTTTGCATCACTACACATTTAAAAATAGGTGAAAAGTCATGAGAATTTATTGAGTTATACAGTTGAGACAGAGATACAATATCATGTCTTCTGTATGTTATTAATTTGGAACTCCTACAACTATTATCAACAAAGAATTCACGATTTACAGTAAATATAAGGCAGTGAACAGACAGTTCACAAGGCAAAACTCCTGTGAATATATTAGAGACTTCGGAAGAATATGCATTGTCTCTCAGATTACAGTTATTATCACTTATTCCTGTTGGTCTGGTTATTGTTGTACTAAAATTATGTTCAACATCAAGTTAGCGAAATCAAGTGTAATGGAATCATTGTTCATATTTAACAGATCATAATTGAAATCGCCACAAATATAAGCAGCATTGTACGACACATAAGAAAATTGTATAATATTCTATCACGATATTCATTGAATACATTTTTCAATAATTAAAAAAAATTTCGAGGGCAAACAGTGTTCATATTTACATAAGTCATTCCATTCATTCAATTTTAGCAAAAAATATCATATATTTTATTCCTATCTATTCCGGTAAGACTAGCTGGTACTATAAACCAGTAATTCCAAGCTTATGAAGGTAAGATTGAGTGAATTTTCTGCAATGATCAGAAATTATATAAATTAGACTTGGTTGAATTTTTCTAATCGGAAACATTATAATATACTAAATGTGTTGCAAAAATGAAGTTTATTTTTTCTCAAATATAAAGTATTACAAGTTATTATTATTGAATTTATTTTGATTTATTACCAATGCAGCCAATGCAATATTAAAAATTTTACGACAAACTTATTGATATCATCGGACTTAGTTGGGAATCAAAGGATTCAATTTCAAGTTGCAGAAATCTTGAGAGAAAATCTATATTTATAAGTAGCAAATTTGCAAACTAATGTCTTAGGACCACGCTTTCATCATGAAGTGTTTACCACAACAAAATAGGAATACAACAAACTCTATAACGACCATTTTTGCTTAGAAGCCATGTATGATTGCACGCTCACCGATACATCTAACTGACGCTCACCGATTTTACCTCAGACCGAATGTTCAGAAACGAAAATTTCCCACTTAAATCACATATTAAATATATGAAAAACCATGCCAAGAAAACTAATATTACATACCATTTAACAATGGTTAATGATGTTATCCTCTTTAAATAAATCCACTACTGATTTTAGCATTCAAAATTTGAATTTATTATATTTTTGCTCTTCAATAAAACCATTATGAAACGAGAACAAATTATATGTGTCCGAAATTTCTTAGCCAAAATTTCATGAAACCGAGTTTTCAAGGAACCGTAAGTAACATATCCGCAAAAGTTCAAATTTTGTCTTGAAAGAGACAGTGCAATTTATAGTTCACCTGGTATAAAGCATCAGGAGCATTCGTTTGTTCAACAATCTGACGAAAATTAACATGCATTTTCGTTTAAATTCTATATAATACTTTCAATAAAAAAATACATGTAAATACAGAACTTCGGAACATTCCGTCATCATGATAACCATAAATTAGAAACTACGTTTCAACAAACACGAATAAATTGGGTTATTGAACTAATTTGCCAACTGGTATTTTTTTTATTGTTTGTATTGAATGTAGCTAATTCAACACAGAGAAACAAATTTTCCCTCCATATTCTTTTCGAACCATCCTCTTGAATCATAGTTTTTTTGATCCTAATGAAAATTTAATTGAGTATGCTAAACGTCTAAACAAATCCACATTGGAATTACTTTTTATAGCATAACCATTATAGATGTTCAATCTAAATAATATCTAATTGAAATGTTCAAAACTAAAAAGAGGGCCAATGGACTATTTTGATTATAGATAATGATGTCCATTGATGCATAGTCATATGTTTCTTTTTGTTAGCCTGCGACGTCCTACATTGATTGATTAGTGAGAATTAGAATTGTCTCGGAGTGTCCCCTTCGATTGCCCAATTAAGTTTTTTTTAACTCCATTTTATGGAATAGACTTCAGGTCGGAAATGATTAAATCGATATATCATGTAATTAATATTAGGGTGTCAGATTAGCAGTTAAAAAAATGAACGACTGTATTCACAAAATACAATGAATATGTAGAAGTAGATTCAATAATTATACTATTTTTACAGCACTAACTTTGATTTGAAATGCCAATAAAAGTAGTTCAATATAGCTAAAGTGTTCTTAGATAAGTTTTATAAAACCACGGGACACAAGTTAGTTTTAACTAAGATGAAGTGTATTTTAAAATTAACTTATCGGGTTTACAAACCTTTTCAAAATTTATTACTTTCCATTACGTAAAAAATGTAATTATTTTCTATAATTCAAACACATATAAGAGAAGAGTTATTCGAAGAATTTATTGAATATTTATCATCTAACAGTTATTACTACTTTTTATGTGAGGAATTTATTTTCCTTCAAATATTTTCTTCATATGTTGAAGGATTTAAATAAATTCTTTTATGCGATAATGGATTGAATAAATGAATCTATAAAATTGAAATTCTGAAATAATCCATTACTTGGAGAATATCCAGTTTCAATTTCTAGCGACAAAATCTATTGAATGGAAAGAATTAATCTTACGAACTGCAGGGCCATTTTTTATCCGCAAACTTTTGAAATAAATTAAGGAGGCTCATTTCATTCTTCAGAGGCGGGAAGTTATTTAATGGGTAATGCTCTCACATACTGCACTGGAAAGTGAAAAGCCATGAAGCCAATATTATGATAGATATAGTTAAAAAATACTATCTATTATGAAAATAATTTATCAATCGACAACGATAATAATAGTTTTTGATGAAAATGAAATCAAAATTTTTCATAAATTTTAAACACTTATAGTTTCACTTCCGATATTCCTGGCAGTAAATATAATTAAGCAGTCTGAAATTTATCTGTCAATCATATAATCTTTAAATTCTAAATTTATTGATTAGGCTTTGAAATATGATCGAATTGTCGGAATTCAAAACATTGAAATAAAATTATATTATCGGTAAAATCTAGATTTAGGACATGTAAAAACTTTCGTTTTCAGACTCTATAAGTTAGCAATTGATATGATGATTAATAAAAATCTAACTAGATTGGAGTATTCTAATGATCATCGAATTGAAGAACCGAATTTTTGAATCCTGTACTATACCTCCACTAATGAATGGTAGAACTTTAAAACACGACAAAAATGAGGAATACTATTGGATCATTAATTAGGAATTCATGTAAGTTAAACATATATTCGCTAAGAGCAAGATACAAAAATAAGTTCAGTTTTCGATATGTGGTTAGTATATATAAAGATGTTTTTGCAACTGTGTATGTTGTGTTAATTAGGTCGGTGATGAATTGAAGGGCCACAAGCCAAAGTCTCTTAACCGCAAAAATCGGGTTGCTCAAGGTAAAGTCTCTTAAGCGCTTAGCACCAGTGAAAACGGTTACAATCTAGATGTGCTAAGCGCTTAACATTCACGTAAAACGGTTGGAGTTAGCGGCAAACAAGAGTCTCTTAACCGCATCTCATTGCATAGAAAACGAAGCGCAGGCATAGAAAACGAAGTATATATATAGCTAATTATTGCAATGTTATTTATGGGAGTGTATATATGCAATAATTATGGATAATGAATTGTAATAACTATTCATGTAATAAAAAAGTATAGGTTTAGTCCGGAAAGAATGATTCATTCGATGAAAAGTACGTAAATTGAATCAGGAATATCAATAAACCATTAGGTATAAAAAATAATATTTTTATTAATTTTAAAACTACCTATGTATTTATTGATAAACTCATTCAGTTCCTTGAAATATATTTGGAGTAGATACAGCTTATGCTGTGAATCTGAATATAGTATAAAACACTTAGCCGAACTATTTCTCAAACAATTAAATCTGTTTGAAGATACTGGAATCTACAAACAGTTTTTATAAAGGGTTTGAAACTGTATACCAATCATTACGCTTAGCTTTTGTTTCTCAACCCTTTATTACCGCCTAATTCGGCACGAATTTCAAGACCATTCTATTGTGCTTTAGATCTGTTACACTGTAGAGATTTGAAATTAGAAATACCTATACCTAGTTTAAATTGTAAATCTAGGTCCAAAAACTCATTATTAACATTGAGAATCCGCTCGAAATATGTTTGTATAACAAAACCTCTTCATCAGGTAAGTCGTCACTCGTCTCTTGATATTTTGAGTTTGAAAATGTACCTGGGCTAAGCCAATCTACCTAATTAGGTAGCAAGATTGGTAGTTTAATTTGTTTTATATCCTGAAGTACCACTTAGCCATGGCTTATAAGCTAAAATTACAAAATAGTAGGAAGGTATATACCTAGGTAGCTATTACCTAGGTATGTCATGTTTCAGAGGATGGAAAATTGTAGAGGCTAAGCCAATTTTAGAGCCAAAAAATTTCACAAAAATTCCGAGCTAAGCCAATTTAGCTTATTTTGTAGATTTCAAGCCAAAATTAACATAGGAACATAAGAAATAATTTAAAATTGTATGCCAATTAGGTACCTAGGTACACCTACTTATCTGAGTAGGTACTAGGTAGGTATTGACCTTTTGAAATCTAAGACAATTATATAGTTGGCTTTAACTGACATACCTACCTACCTACTCTAAAACATGGCTAGTATGTACTATGTAGGTTACCTGCCTCTCTGAGCTCTCTAGACAGACTAGACTCTAGTTAAGTTGAGAGATACTAGTTCAGTAGGACCCAGTTACCAGTCTGTTACCATGTTTCAGAGGCTGGAAAATTGTAAGCCAATTTTTGAGCCAAAATTTAATAAAAAATATGAACCAAGCCAATTTGGCTCATTTTTTGAAGATTTCAAGTCAAAATTAACATTGGAAAAAAGGAATTAATTCAAAATTTAAAGCCAATTGAACATATCTGAGATTTGACCATTTCAAATATAAGCTAATTAATTGGCTTTAACTGACATGCTCTTATACATGGAGTCTGTATTTCATGGTAAATTCCTCTGACATGTCGGTGGAAGTTTTCTAGCAAAGTTGGTGGATTTTTAGCTATTTATTCCTATATTATCATTAATTTTCGGTGGAAAAATGTGTAAAATCACTAAAATGTTGGTGGATCAGCCAAATTACTGGAAATTTATGGTGGATTTTTTCAGCTTTTTCAAAAAGTCAGTGGAATTTTGTGGACCAAATACAGAATAGCCAGGCCAGTTAATAAACTTTTATATAAACCCCAGCCCCAGGTACTAACTACCTTGTGGCTCACTGACTAGTACCTATTAAAACTTATGTCTATTCATGATAATATTTCAAAAGATAAAAATCAGACACCTATTCCTAATTGGCTTAAAATTATGAATTAATTCCTATGTTCCAACTTCCAATGTTAATTTTTGGCTTGAAATCTTCAAAAAAAGAAAATGAGCCAAATTGGCTTACAATTTACCAGCCTCTGAAATATGGATGATTTGGATGTCCATTCTTGCTATTTTATGTGGGTTAATGACAATTATTTTGAGCAAATTAAGAACTTCGGGCCTTCATTGCAAATGTAGAGATCAGTCTGTATTTGGTGCACAAAATTCCACTGACTTTTTCTAAAAGTTGAAAAAATACACCAACAATTTCCAAAAATTAGGCTGATTTTCTACTAAAAATTGAAGATTAATGGTTACATAGTTAGGAATACAGAGCAGCAAGAGCTAGAAATCCACCAACTTAGCTAGAATTTTATTTTCAAAGAGGGCAAAATTCCACCGACATGTCGGCGGAATTTACCATAAAATACAGTCTGGTTCAGACAGTAGAGACATTTCTCCTAGTTATTCTTGCCTCTGGGTAGTCCTACAATTAGTACGATCATACAATGTTTTTTAGGATAGAATTTATGACAATTTGAGCCTAGCTCAGGCTAGCTTAACACCATAGTAAAATAGTATATCTCTTTGTTTAATAAACTCTCCATTTGTCTCTCCATTTCTCTTCAAAAATCACCAAATTTCTCTCCAAAATGACCAAATTATCATTAAATCTCCCCAAAATAACATTTTAAATGTAGTGTAGCATAAGAGAAAATTAGATATTTCTCTCCATTTGCAATTGAAGGGCTCAAAATATCTAAGTCTGGCACAAACTTGCCATTAAAATGGCGAGTTTGCCTCAGTTTGGACATGCTTTATTACCTGGAGGCTGGAATATTGAAGGGACAAGTAGGTAGAGAGTTTATGAGAATTACTATTTTACCTGGAGCTGCAGTTAGTGGAGTAGGTAGGACCTAGTATGAGTGTATGAGTAACCAGTCTGTAAAGTGTGGTAAATCTGTCTCAAAGATTTTCAAATCTGTCTCCAAAATGACCAGACTTTTGCAAAATGTCTCAAATAAAAACACAAATACATGTAAACATTGGAATTGATTAGGAAAATTAATTATTTTCCCTCAAAATTTGTCTCCAAAGGTCTTCGGGGATATGAATGCGCTTTGCAGACTGGATGACTCAGGATGAGTAGTATCCAATTATCTGTTTCTTGTTTCATTATTAAATATTCATAGTGTAGCTAAATTATATAGGTAGGTTTCTAGGCACTATCTGTAATTTTGTAAAAACAACTTGGTATTATAAATTTAATTTATGTAACTAATACAGCTAATATCAATATCTAAGCAGAGTTAAGGCTGTTATTTATAACTCAAAAATTTCAGATATCCTAGCCCATTCTGCATAATGTAGCTTCTTTCAGTGACTTCAGGGTCTCCTGACTTTCAGATATTTTAATCTGATGTGAAGTTGAGCTCGTGCTATTAAGCTCAGCTTATCAGCAGATTCCCAGTCAGTTAGCAGAAAATGGGACATTTTTAAGATTTTCTGAAATTCTGTGTGAACAATCTCTAATTTTCTACTATATTTACATGTAGTTTACTGAGAACAGAAGCCTAAATAGAGGATTTATTGTTGAACACTTTATAGTTCTCTAATGGCCTGTCTTGGCAGATTCCCAGACTGTACGAACTGGTAAACTGTTCTCCAAGAAATCTTTACCTCTTATTTTGCTATTTGTTCTCGACTTAATAATGTAAAATAGTAAAAATACATGTAGCTAAATATAATAAGTATAGGGGGATATGAATATTAATTCATATTAAGGATTGTTGTCACAGGAAATGTTGAGAATGTCCTATATTTTGCAGACTGAGATGTGGGCAGAATCTATCAACTTGTTACCATAATATCTTGGTCTTTTCTCCAGCCTTTGAAGAATAGTTAAGACTGATGGGCATTAGCTAAAATTGATTACTTACTACATAGACCAAGAGTATGATAGCATGGGAATTTTTTAACATTTTCTGTACTTACAATGTTTAATTTTCTTATATTTACATGTATTTTACAATTTACTGAGAACAGAAAGCAAACTAGAGGATTTCTTGAACACTTTACCAGTTCTTGCAGTGTAGCCAAAGGATACTAGTTATTATTTACTTTAAGTTTTAACCTAGCTACTTACCTAGTCACTTTTTTGTTTCTTTCACAGTTAAATATAGTTTTTCCCCTTTGAAAATAATATTCCATCAACGTCGGTGGATTTCTAGCTATTAATTCTTATGCTTACTATTAATGCTTATGTTTATCATTAATTAATGTTTACTATTAATTAAATTGGAAATAAGCTATTGGATTTTTTTTAGCTTTTTGAAAATGCAAGTGGGTTCTTGTGGACCAATTACATACTGGGTTATGTCCAAAAGTTTGTTGTTATATTGATAATTCAACATTTAATTTCAAATATTTATTTGTGCTAAAATTTGAACTAATTCTTCTAAGCAAATATTGCTATAAATAATAGTCTGAAAACCACTATCAAAAATTATTTAGGCCAACAAATTAATTTTACAAACTAAATACTCTTTAATATGAAGTTTCCATTAATTAAATTTTATTAAAATATTAAGCTTAGAGTAGCTACACCCTAAAATAAAAATACTTAAGTTCAAAAAATAAAACCAACCTAATTGGGAGAATTAACACTCCAAACTATTATTGACTTTTTGAAGTATGTCTTAATCTGTTATTTGTATGTATTAGGTAAATTATTATTTTAATTGTAAAATCTAGATTACAGTGATTAGTTTAATAATGATATTCTTTGTTAAGTAGAACATACCTAAGTAGTATGTTGTTGAAGTATTGGCTACTAGAAAATAATCTATGGTGCTGTTTGTCAGTGTCTTGCAAAAAGTTCAAAATACAATAAAATATGGCTGGTAATAGCTACCAGCCAATAGTGCTCACACCACTGCATAACAGCTTACTTAGGCAAATAGGCAGTTTTGCTCCACAGATGGAAATATTTGAATTGGGAATGGAGTGTTGAGGCCCACTTTTGAAAATTAGGACTTTACTGATGAATTGATTACCTAACTCCGAAGTTTTGCAGATTTCAAATATTAAGATTGAATTGATGCAAATTTTATAAAACGAAGTATTTATCCTCCAAAATTCATTTGTTGGTCAGCAGAATTTTTCAAAGTGGGGTCATGGCTTGTAACTTGTAACCAAAATCTTGATGAGTAATGAGTAAAATTTGAAAATGGGTTTCATCTCTTTCGTGCCACCCAGTATATTACAGATTTTTTAAAATAATTTTTTATTTTGGTGTATCAAATATTGATGAGATATTGCATAGCATACTCTATAAGTTTGGGTGAGATAAGAATGATGAGTTTAGGTATCTTAACATGCTTGCAGTAAAACCTATATTGTTAGTTAAATAGCCAATTTAATTTGGATAGAACTGGAGTACCAAACTTCGATCCATGTAACTAATTGAAGTATAATTATGAACAAAATGCTTAATAAGTCCAGTATTTTCATTTTCAAAAATATATATATTTGAAATTGCTAAAGAATTTCTCTCCATTCTAACATTGAAATGAATTTGAAAATCCTCAGCTAAAGAGTTAATTTGTAGATTCATGTACATAATAACAGTCTTACCTATTGAGAGCATCAAAGCAAGTAAAGTAGCTACTTATAATTCCAATTTAATCATTTTTCACTAAATCCTATCATCGTCTAGGGTATTCTACTATTCCATCTCACTTTCCTGCAAACTTTGATCTAACATAAGAACCAATTCAGGAAGAAGCTCCATACTTATACCATCCTAAGATATCATTTCGATAATGATGTGTACCTATTTTCAATCTTGTATCTCTGATGGTTAATCATTTAACAGCATACATTTACTAAGAATTAGGGTAATTGCATCGCACTTGTGGGGTAAATAATCGCAGTGATATTATTCCGACGCTAAATTTATTAAGTTATTGTCTATAAATGTGTGATTGGTTTATCTGTCTAAAGATAGTGATTTCATTCAAACTTGCAAATATTTTGCATTGGCTACTGTTATCAAAAAAAGTTGTTTTTAAATTTCAACTATGAATTAAAATATTTGGAAAATGAAATAGAAAATATGACTACTAAACAATTATTTAGCTTATATTCATAAACTTGAAACTCCTTTTTTGTTTTTTGGTTATGGCGGCAATGGGCCATAATGATACGATTTTTAGTGTAGCTACTTATTGGTAGTCAAGTTATTGGTATAAAAATATTCTGAAAAGCTACTCATTTTTGGCTTAAGAATAGGACAGTTGATAATAAAGGTCAACTTAGAGAACAAAAACTTTGAAACCATTTAAAGAAGGAATCTTATGATTATGCAACCTGTTGAAAATATTTTAAATTTTATGTATTGATAATTAAATACAGTAGCTATAATTTATCAATATGCTGTGTGTTGTGTGTCATGAACAGTTAAATTTTCTGATCAGTAATATGATTAACAAAATTTCTAAACAATTGTTCCTTTCAGATAAATCTATCAAGACTTGGAAAAGGACATCTCCTGATACTTCACCCTTGGATAACTTGTAGTGTCATCTTGATTTGCTATGTGAGTAGACTTTTCACTGTATTTATATGTTGAAGGTAGCTATAGCTAATTAAAGTACCATAACTACATAATAATGTGTCTGAAGTTGGCTAATTGATATTAACAATGATTTTTCTCCTAAAAATGTTCAAAAATTGAATATTTTGAATCTTTTTTTTTTAATCTCTTTGAATGAGAATTTTGTGTTAAATATTTGTCAAATGATTGCAGCTAAGTTATCTCGCAAATAAATTATGAACATTTTTTTGTAAATCGAGTCAAATCTAATTATCTAACCAATGTCATAAAATGTTATTCTATTGCCAAAGTAGTTCTATTTTGTCATTACAGTTAATCTAAATATAGCAAAGAAAGTTCTTAATTATCTTGATAAAAGAGAAGATGGAAAACAATATCTAGCTACTGGGAAATGTGTAGTGAGTTTAAACTCGGTAGCTAATTTGATGCGAAAATTACTATTCAGTATAAAGTACCATCCTCTTTTCATCCAAATAATCTAAAAAATATAATATTTTCATTTGAACAACTGATCTGTTTTTTTTTTAATTTTTTATTATGCACAACAGCTAGCTGTTCTAAAGTAAACAGTTTAGTGATGGGAAAGAATAAATAAATATAGAAGTAGACTATTATGAACTCGAGCATTTAGCTTATGCTTATCACAATATACTTAGTTGAATATAGCTAGATAAAAATGTATTTGCATTTACTGTAAATAGAAAAATATTTACATTCAAACACAGGAAGGTGACTACAAAACCAAGAGCCTTTTGTAGCGTTTTACTCAATACTCACCCTATCTATCTTAAAATGATTTTTATATAACAGAGCAGAACAAATCTATTTTAAAGATTGTATTAGAATTATATCACAAACTTAATCAGAGAGCTCCCTTGCAAATCTTTTAAAAGATAAAAATTATGTAAGATCACCACAGTTAGGTAACTGTTATCCAAATTTTTTTTCCGAACTGAATTTGCTACTTTCTAATGCATCTAACTTTTTAATTTTATGACCTTTTAATGAATGAATTTTATTTAACAGGTGTGCAACTGTCCCAAGATTGCTCTGATATGCCTTCAAACATCAGTTATGCCACTGCATACATACATGTGTAGTTTGAGTAGATGCTCCTAATTGTAAGTCATCATCATATTGATCTCATGTAGATGTAATTTAAAGTTAATTGTTTAATGAGTTATATATATGATTAACTAATTCTAAAGCGATTGGTCCAAGATCATGCTTTGGTAACAAATGAGCTTAATAATTAAAATTAGCTGTATTCTCTAATATTGAATGTAAAATTAGAAGTATTTAAAATTTTCATAGTAAGTTCTCAAATTTAAATAAATATGCTATATGCATTAGCTATATCAAAAATACAATAAATATCTATCTAATTTATTGCATTCAAAATAGCTATATAATTGATCAAAAAAATGTAACTAGCTGCTATTTATAACTAGCTATCGGAATTTTACAACAAATATAGAATCTTAATAGTATGTTTTTTATTTTTTGTATCATTATTAAATTATTAATATTGCATCCATACTCATTTTTAGGTACCTCTTCAATTGACCCCAGGAGCTCCGTCCTGAAGCTGTCGATGGTTAATGGAAGAAAAAGGGAGATGCCTCGCTTGGGTTCCAAACTGTTTTGGATTTCTATGTTCATCATTTTTTAACGCTACTTTCAGTTTTAGAGAATAGCGCTAGGGTTATGATCTTCAATTACGATGTTAAATTTTTTAGGTAGACTTCGATTAGTATCACATTTTCGTTTCCTTTTCCATCCATATGTACAGCCACCGGTGCTTGTGCCCCTTTCAGTCACATTTCTTGGTGTGAAACTTTAACACTTGTATGAAACAAGCTTTTCTGCATCCAAGTGCATTGTCACTAGACTGGTGATTGGTAACATTGTTAATAGAGTCACTTTATTTTCTGAATGTTTCTCAGAGTCGAAGCAGACGTTAAATCTTCCTTTTAAAAATAATAAAGCTGATCATTAAATGATGATAAATTTCTAGCTCTGTCAATCTGTCTTTTTCTCCTTAAAAATTAACTATGATCATTTGATTATATTGAGCTGCCAGAGTTTCTATTCTGAAACTGTCTGTGGTGAATGGAAGAGAAGGGGGGTGCCTTCCATTTGGACCCAAACTGTTGTAATGTGGTTTATAGATTGTTTTTCATATTTTAACGCTACTTGCAGTTTTAGAGGATAACGCTAGGGTTATGCTCTTCAACTACGAGGTCTTATATTTTGTGTTAGGTAGTCTTGTAGGCTTCATTTACTATCACCTCTTCTATCCGTGAGTGCAGTTACCGGTGCTTGTGTCTTTCATCACATTCCTTTGTAAGTGACGGAAGAGCTTTTCTGCATCCATAATCTTTGTAATAACAGTTGTTTGTATCACTGCTCATGTAACCACTTTCCTTCTCCACTTATGTTTCCAGTCCTTTGTATTTAATTTTCTTTTGACTTTAGTGATATGGCATTTTGTTCTGAAACAGACGTTAAATCCCCTACTAATATAAATTTATTACATTGATTGGTGTCTCTTCAGCACAATACTAGTCTAGTTGTTAACAGTTAACTTATGGTATTACTCTTAATTTACATTTTTCATTATTTAGAGTAGCTACATACAGTATTGATAATTAGAAGTACAGCATCAATTATTTGGATCATCTTACCTTCGTGTATTTGGTTCGTAATTGTAAGTATATATTCTATTTTTTTTTCATTTGG